>JACEVL010001036.1:730000-757500 GCA_020284085.1 Aporrectodea caliginosa
TGAGTTTGTTGCGTTTCATTGGCCAAATGTTACTTCATTTTTTTTATCGTTTTTCTGTGGAAATTTACTGATGGATTTGCCACTTAAGTTGAGATATCCTATTCGTATCTTCAATTCTACGATTTTGAACGATTTTGCACTTAAAAGTAGCAACTGACAGCTGTCAGTATAATCATTTTTGGTGTTTATTATAAGAAGCAGTCACCATTTTCTTTTTATATATTAAATCAGTAAATAGCGGGTGAATCTATTTATTGCTAAAAATAATCATTTATTCATGTAGCCAGTATGAATAAATGTATGGAGAGCACGACATTTCGAACGCAAGAATTTGTTAAATTTATGGGGTTCGGTCCAAGGTGATTTGCTACACGGTCAGTGATTAAGTGGCTGGAATAATAGAGAAGCATAATAATCAATCTTCGGAACAGATGGTTCACCATATAATCGTAGCTAATCCATTCACCTTAGATGTGCAGGTGTCACTTCAAAGGCTCCACTACATTATAAATAACTTCAACCATCGTCAGATGAGGCTCCTAGACGAAGACAAAACTCAAACACCGGATGTTTTCCGCGTCAGCTGTGTCCATCCGTGTCCCTAAAAACCTTATAAATCAACCAATTACGTCCAATTTGTTCCTTAAACAACGCTACCGCCACATCAGAAACCAAAATTAGCTAAATATTGCAGCGCCTGTCGCAACAAAGCCAACGTTCGTGACTGCTTTATATTTTTTTAAAAGCTTCGTTTGCACAGACGTTTCTGTTCTCTTAGTCAGTTCTCGGTTGGGGCAATTTTCAGTAAATTTGGAGAAAAGTAATTTCTCAGCGACATTAAAGACGAATGACTAGCTAAAGATAGATTTGCTAACAATGCAGGTAATGGCGTGGTTTATGATGAAAAGGCAGTTGCTATTTCGCTGGTTTAAATGCGTTCTTCGCTTTCAGCCTTTCATCGTTTGCATTGAAATCGTCTAAGCCGTTAAATATCTCAGTTTCCTTGAGGCAATTATATGGAGTTTCTTTGAGCTCACTTCCATAAAAGTTTTCGATTTCATCGATGGGGGGGGAGGTCTCTTTAGACATTCTAGATCTCTGAAATGATCGAAAGCAGGTCGTAAGTCTTTATATATGAAACAAGAGACTCGTTGATCCATGGCACACTTTGCGAACTAGGGGAAAGGAGCGAGGACGCATCTTAGGTAGACCCTAATTTAACTATGAGCGCAAAGCAGGAAATATTGCACTGTTCGTGAATTAAAGAATATTCATTCAACTGCAAGCCTTTAAATTTGCACTGTAAATCCGAGTAAGAAAACAATTTTCTACATAGGTCATAAAAAAGAACTAGGTCACACTGAACTGTAAACTGAAGACCTTCCAAACCTGAAACGGGCAGCAGAGATCCCGTAAGAAAACAATTTTCTACATAGGTCATAAAAAAGAACTAGGTCACACTGAACTGTAAACTGAAGACCTTCCAAACCTGAAACGGGCAGCAGAGATCCCGTAAGAAAACAATTTTCTGCATAGGTCCTAAATAAGAACTAGCTAACACTGAACTGTAAACTGAAGACCTTCCAAACCTGAAACGGGCAGCAGAGATCCCGTAAATTGCCAGAAGCATTCCCTAACTGGTGCGCCAAATCTATATCGACTCCTAACTTCAATACGCTGGAATAAGTAGGCAACATGTCAAGTCAAATTTTCAAATGCGATCAACAAGTCTAGCAGTTGCACGCAGAACCCTTTCCAGATGCCCATGCGAACCAAAGGGAGGACTGTATATATATATAGATGGCACTGTAGTAGGAAATCCTCCTACTAATGCTGAGTAATGCACAGTAGCGTAGCGAGGGGTGTTCCAGCGGTTCCATGGAACCGGGCGCAACTCGAGAGGGGGCGCAAATTTTGAAACGGAACGATTTAATATTACTAAACTATAACTACTTTATCTCGAAATATGAAAGATCCATCATAAATGAAATAAATGTAAAAAATGAAAAAATAACAAATTAGCGTGTATAAGTAGGCTATGTGACGATTTATGTCACTAACCTGCTATGGATTTATTTCAATACAGGGTGTCTAACTGCCGCTGTCTAGAGGCGCTGGCATAGACCAAAATGGGCGCAGAAGTCAAATAATGCGAACTGTCATGATTGGTGGAATTTACGCTGGGAAACGTGCGCTTGCAATACTTGCTGTGACTGTTGGAAAGACGAGCGAAAAGAACGCGGGTCTTTAGGCGCGTAGATTAGCCCATAAAACGAGGCTAGGCACTGAGAAGGGGCAATTAGATGGTGTTGTATGTATCGTCCCTGCTAACTGAAAAAGGTTATTGCTATTGAATGGACGTTTGTTAAATTATTTTTACTTTCACTGAAATTAACATGAAGTGACTAAAATAAAATATTATTTGAAACACAGAAACTTCGTTTCTATTTTCTATAAAAGTCAAAGTTTCATAATATAATTATTCGAGATAACATTATTTATCGTTATAGGTTAAGTTGATCTTTGAGGGGTGGGGCGCTAGATTTACGCTTGGAACAGAGGCATTTATGGCAATTGCTACGGCCCTGGTAATGCATGCATATACTAGAGCAAATGCAGCATTACACGGTGATGACATTATCTCTTAAAAACTCTTAAAATTGTCTGGTTAAAGCATAGAGTAATTGAAGGGCTCATTTCCAAAACCTGTTAAGTCCATACGAAATGACTGGACTTAACATGTTTTGGAAATAAGCCCTTCAATTTGGCAGCACAATTACAAAGAGGCTCACCAGATGCACTCCAGTTATAATAACTGGAGCGCATCTGGTGTGTTTCTCTTAAAGTGGTGCAATAAATGAAGTTACGATTACATTAGCAACTGAAGGTACTCATACCGTTTGGTAATAACAGAGAAACAAAAGATTTGAGTACTTTGCTGCAGGCTCCTTATTGACGAACACTTTTGCTATGGCATCGAGCGAGGTGTCTGTTGATTGTTTCTAGGGGCCGAGTTTTATCGTCTATCAAGATATTGAA
The DNA here is from genome assembly GCA_020284085.1 of Aporrectodea caliginosa. Classification (NCBI taxonomy): domain Eukaryota; kingdom Metazoa; phylum Annelida; class Clitellata; order Crassiclitellata; family Lumbricidae; genus Aporrectodea; species Aporrectodea caliginosa. Next base: position 733,040 of record JACEVL010001036.1, read on the forward strand.
AATGTGCTACGCAAATAATGTTCACAATGCAGTATAGTATAGCATTAGAACACGACATAATGGGTTTCTGTTACGTACATGCATACATAGGCTACATACATACATATGCACATACGTAAACCACATAATGCATGCATACATGTATAACATACATACGTACATCAATACATGCATACAAGCATCATGCATATGAGCATCCATACATAAATACATACACATATACCAAAATATATATACAAACACACACACACCACACATACGTCCGTCCGTCCGTATAATTATGAATAAAATACAGACATACATGCGTACATACATACATGTACATATACATACTTACGTACATACAAACATCATACATCCATTATATCATCACTATAGGATGGTATATACATGTATAAGGCTGATCAAGATAGATAAATGCGAGACTACATAATATATATTGATTGTACACCAAAGTGCGGTTGGCAATTATAGGTTTATTAAGGGATATTCTCACTTACTTACTTACTAACTTACTTGATGCGAAAAACATTTCTTATTAGGATGACAAATACTTTTCAACTGTGTCTTTCAGATGTCTGTGCACCAATGTGCGATTTGCAATTGGTTAATGAAGAACATACTTACTTATTACGTACCTACATGCATAAAATACATACATACATACATACATACATACATACATACATACATACATACATACATACATACATACATACATACATACATACATACATACATACATGCATATATACATACATACATACATACATACATACATATATGTATACATGTATACATATATGCATGCATATATACATATACGTTACGGTAGGCCCACATACCAGTTGGGGAATCGACTTTCAGTCGAACACCAGTAGAGTCGCAAGTCGTGTTTGTACGGAAAGAAACGAAAACAAACGGAACATTTATGATGTCACGAATCTTCCGCCCTTTGCACTAAATCCTACACGCAACATTTCCAATTACGACGTACAGTCCACCTAATCAGCGACCGTATATAGCGTCAGATAAATTTGTTATTGCGCTGTAAATGTCACGCGGGCTCTTCTCTTCACCAGTTGGCGATCGTTCTTTATGACAGTTTCAAATCTCTTCTGTCTGGCCTTTCGCGCCATCACATTTTTTCACGTTTGAGTCTCGCGAGAAGTCTCGCACTTCCCGTCGTGAATTTGCCGTAAAGTAGGTGGATCATCGGTAATCTGGACGAATATAGTGACGCGACGTTCAGCGACCGTAATTCGTTGGCGGCAAATAGATAGGGATAAGTTGGACGTGGCAGACGACATATTATTTCGTCATCCTTTCGTCATCCCTTCGTCACATGGTTCCAGTTGAATTTGGGTTAACGCGAAGGGTTCAAGTAATTTGGGCGTCGAGGAAAAGAAGGAAAGCGATCGGGAAAGTCAATTTTGTGGACGGATTTTGCGACTGTAGATGTTTTATTAACTGGTGAAAATCGACGCCATCTTCAGTGCGTTTCTTTTCATCTGCTTCTAAATTAGAGAGTGATCGGTTTTCAGAATATTGTTAATGCTCAGAGTCGATGGCTGTAGTGTTGCGACCATCATTAGAAGAGGTGTGAAGGGATTTAGCACTTTAATGACGAGCTGCGTTGGTTTCCCAGTCACTTTTAGTACACTGTCATCGTTAAAGTGTTATGGCATTTCAGTTGCATTTACGGGCTGATTCGGTTCATGGTAATAGACCGACGTCTCTTAAATCTTCCAGATAAATGTTCTTACTAATTACTTTTTACCCCACTCCTACTTCGCTGACCAACATCAATTCCCAAGTCAGTGCATTGCCCTGAAACTGCCCCAAAAATCCCAGTTCGTTTTGAAGGGGATCGACTGGTGAGAAGAAATAAATGCGCTCTATAAATGTCCACATCTATATTTGAATACCCGTCGAGTAGTGTCTTTATTTCCGACCAACTATGTTGTTCGAATACCAACGCCATGCTGTTCAAATCTAGTGTGCTTTATACGACGCTATGTTGTAGCCTACTATATCAGACTGTATATAATATATATACATGTATATAATATAGACTCTATGTACATGTATATCAGACTGTACTATACAATGCTCTGCTATACGGTGCTATCATTTATATACTATACTATGCTATGCTATGCTATACTATACTATACTATACTATACTATACTATACTATACTATACTATACTATACTATACTATACTATACTATACTATACTATACTATACTATACTATACTATACTATATTATACTATACTACACTACACTACACTACACTACACTATACTATACTATACTATACTATACTATACTATACTAATACTATTCTATACTATACTATATAGTACTGTACTGTACTGTACTGTACTGTACAATAATCATACCATAATATACTTTACTTTGGTTTTCGTTTAGTTTTAGACGTACGTCATGGTGTATTTGTATTCGATGATGTCGGTATCGTGGCTTATTTTTCAGAGATTCAAATCTCGGGCTAAGTGGCTTGGCACCTATTCAATGGGGCAGCGGTGGTGAAGGATCTCACCCGATCAATTCATTGACAAATGATCTGGGTCGAGGCCATACGGTCGCTGTAGAAAAAACATATATAATATATAGATGCACATGTTGATCAATACTATGCTAAATACCCTGGATCAGCAGTTAATATGTTCATTTGTTCCCGCTTGGAATGCGGGCTTTGTCGCCCCGCAACCTCATGCAAAATTCTGCTAACAGGAACATTTCTACAGAAGTCCTTAAGCCTCTCATATTGGGACGCGAGAGAGACGAGGAAATATTCGAATCCACATTTCAACCCTGAACGTTTAGAACTGGAAGCCAGCGCAATGCACTACTCTCGCCGAAGCACGGCAGAAAACAAAACGTTATAAACCTAGCCGTGCATGGGAGGAATTTGCTTAAAAAACTTATGTCTTATGGAAGTCACGTCAGCGTGCACTTGGGGACGATTAGAAAACACTTATTGAGAAGTCCGACCTGCACAATTGGTTGTGCTACCAATACACTTAACCGATGTCAACGACACGAATGCAAGCACTCACATCATTCGCAATAGACACGGTTCAATTAGCTCTAGAGTACAAAAACTTCGCTGTCTGCTTTTCAATTACTATAACCGAGTTCTTATTGCTCTCAGACCACAGGCGAGCTCTAATTTTCCCTTTCAGGAACGCCGTATCACGCGCAGTCTTGCGTGACATCGGTGTTCCTTTGGTGCACTCTGGCGACAATTACTTGATTCCTGTTGCTTCTCTATAATCAACTTTACAACGCATTCCTGCCAAATGGACGAACACGCAGATCGACATATTGAATTGTTCCAGACGACAGGAAATGACAGTGACGTGCAGAGGAGGGTCTCTGACTCCTCGGCCATTTTGTCTAATGTCTGTGATCTCCACGCACTTTTAACTATAGGGTTGCCAGACGTCCGCGTCAAAAGGAGAACATGTCCTCGTTTTTGCCCTCATGTCCTCTGTTCGGCAGGCAAAGCTAGAAACCTGGAAAATGTCCGGCATTTTGTTTGTTTGTTGTATTGGGCTACTGGCTATTATTTCATGGCAGTTTTTAACGATTTTACACGCGCATGTTGTCCCTAAGTGCCCCTCGGGCCCTATCACGCTAAAAGTACAATCTATACTTACTTATCTATTTTTTATCGCAACTCTATTTCTTCCAGACGTTTCTAGTCCATGATCGGAGTAATATTACAAACAATGCATATGGACTGTTTATGAGACGCTATGGTCGAAATGCAAGTTACTTAAAATTTGCGAATTTTTATTCTGCTATCCTGGACACAATGGCAACGTTGAAAGAGTGTTCTCCTTGATGAATGCTCATTGGACAAAGGCAAGGACCTCCAGTCGAGATCACAGTCTGTTGACTCTGTGACGGGAATCATTCTTAAAAAGTACAATATGAAGAATGTTTCCTGTGAGAATTTCTTTGCGTATGTTATTGGTAACAAGGCTTTGCTGTGTAGAGTTGGCTCCTCAGAGGAATGCTGCGCATAATGAAGACGGTGGAATTGATTGCATAAATAAATACTTTGCAACATATGATAAAAAGCCTCCATTGATGCAGCTTTCCAATGCGACTTCGTTTATTGGTTACTTTGGAGAGTCCCTGACTCTGGAGACCGGAGTGAAACATTCAATGCGTCCTTCTTTCCGGATTTCTGTGTCCTCCTTAGGCTATTCATGTATCTGGCAACCCTACCTTTAACGGAAGGACAGAATTAATTATTAAGAGTTTATAAAACGTCTTTGACTGACGGATAATTCTGCAGTGAATGTATCGATAACGTTCTATGCGAAGAAATGACAGACGGATAAATCGTAACAAAGGAACGAAATGGCAGCTAAAACTATACGCAGGCAGAAACAGCGCATGAAAGAGATTATGTTGGTTGCGGATTCAGTGCGGATTACCAATTGCAGATTACCCATTACAGATTACCCATTTCAGAGTACCCATTGCGGATTACTTATTGTGGATTACTTATTGCGGATTACCCACTGCAGATTACCCCTTGCGGATAACTCACTGCATTTTACCCATTGCGGATTATTCATTGCAGGTTACCCATTTCAGATTATCTATTGCAGATTACTCATTGCGGATTACCCATCGCAGATTATCCATTGCGGATCACATATTGCGGATTACCCATCGCAGATTATCCATTGCAGATCACTCATTGCGGATTAGCCTACCCATCGCAGATTATCAATTTCGGATTATCCAGGGGTCGGTTGGGACCGGAACGCACCGGAACGGCGTTCCGGCTCTTTTCTTGACGACCGGAACGCCGTACCTGTAAAATTTCAAGATTATCATGGCGCCTGAAGCCGACGTTCCGGTTATCTTTTGTTTAGGACGGAATCACTGGGATTATCCATGAATGACTCTTAATGAATGAACCCTTTATAGCCTACATAGCATCTTAGTCAATATAATTATATAATTATAGACTTCCGATGTACGCACCCGTAAATATCGTGAACTGAAGATTCTCGTATAAAGCTTTTCTCATCATGCTTCATATCCCACTGCTACTCCGCCCCATACCTTCATATATTGATACGCCTATGATTCGTTCTTATGAAGATTGATTGAATTTGTGAGCCACATCATCTGCACTGGTTGCCCTCGCTGAGATTACATCTGTGTGCGCCTTCTTAGTCGTCATAATGTGACGGTTGATTGGACGCATTCTTATCTTCTGCAGGTTTTTATCTCCATTCAGCTACGCAAACCATTTCGTTCTACACAAGCAGTTGGCTATGGACCTGAAGTTACTGCGTTCGATTAAATCGATGATAATAATACGGCATCATCATCGGCGTCATCGGAAATAATAATAATAATAATAATAATAATAATAATAAGTTAATAATAATAATAATAATAATAATAATAATAATAATAATAATATTCATAATAATAATAATAATAATAATAATAATAATATTAGTAATAATAATCATAATAATAATAATAATAATAGTAATAATAAAATATATGAAACAATATTATTTACTTGTTACATAATTTGTCTTTGATCTGCAAGATTTATACCATTGCATCAAATTATGTGTATGCTTTCATTCCGTTTTCTTTACTTCTCTTTTCTGTTGCACTTATAAAATGTTTAGTGTGCAATGTAGGCCTAATGGCATTCAAATTGTTAACTGTGCTTTCTGTATTAAGGAAACTATCTAAAATAATACACCACACTTATAAAGTTAACGAAACCTGGTAAATTGTTAAACTTTTGAAAATGCGTTCATGAAATCTGTCAGAAGAATCTAGGTGACACTGTTAGCGGGTCTTGTTGTCAATTCTGGATTCACCTTTGAATGCCAATTAATTCTTTCTTTGAGTGACTTTAATATCCATTGTTATCATTGGTGTTCAATAAAAACTAATGGATTGCATAATAAATACTGATTGAAATATAAATATAATGACCACCATCATAACAGCAACAACAACAACAATAATAATAATTACCCGCACCATCTTTGCTGTGGTAGTCGTTTCATCATCATCATCATCATCATCATCATCATCATCATCATCATCATCATCATCATCATCGTCGTCGTCATCATCATCATCATCATCATCATCATCATCATCATCATCAAAGTCTACATCGTCGTAGTCATCATCATCGTTTACCAATATCATCGTCGTCATCGTATATTCTTCCTTTCCTCTTCCTCGTCTTCCTCCTCCTCCTCATCCTCATCCACCTCATCGTATGAATGAACCTCGGCATTTATATAGCGCCCCACAGCGACCTTTCAGCGGCGTCGACGCCCACATTCCTCATCGTCGTCGCCATTTTGCCCTAACCCTGAGCGTCATCATCATAAAGTCGTTGGGACAGGCGGGCAGGCGCTGCTTCCGTCTGCGTTCCGGAAGACGGACCTAAATAATCTCAACCTGAATCTGTTGCTATACATTGACTCACCACAGGCATACCACAGGCATGTATATATAAATGTGTGTATGTATGTATGTTTTGATGTATGTATGTATATAGCGGGATTCTTCATCCCTTCTGGGTCTCCCCCTTTGTAACCATAACTGATGTAAATTACTACGTTTTATTGAAATAATTGTACTACGTTGGTTCAGGAAATAAACTGATTTGATTTTGTATGTATTTTTGCCTGTATGTATGCATGCATGCATTGTGAGTGTATGTATGTATGTATGCATGTGAATTTATATAGCGCCCCTTTAATAGATTCTCATAATGTACGAATGAATGTGCGTAGGTATGTATGTTGGCTTGTATGTATGTTTGTATGTATGTATGTATGTATGTATGTATGCATGTATGTATGTATGTATGTATGTATGTATGTATGTATGTATGTATGTATGTATGTATGTATGTATGTGTGTTTGTTTGTTTGTATGCATGCATGTATATGTGTGTGCGCGTGTATATAGGTTTTCTGTATGTATACATGTATGTGTGCATGAATGTAGGTATATATGCATTCATGTCTGTGTAGCTGCCTACATGTTTGTCTGTTCATATATTTTGCCTGTCAGTTGTTTGTCTGTCTCTCTGACTGCCTGGCTGTCTGTCTGTCTGTCTGACTGCCTGGCTGTCTGTCTGTCTGTCTCTCTCTCTGACCATCTGACTATCTGTCTGTGAATCCGATTGTCTCACTTGTTGGCACGTACCATCTGTACGTCTGGCGCTGAGGATTAGAGCCGTCCATCTGCCTAGGTTCTGCCTCCCTGCTCCATCGTCGGCTCTCGGTCAGCCATCCTGATCAGAGGAAGCCAGCGATCTATAGTCCAGGTGACTTTTATGTCTCCATTAGCGGCTCTTACGGCTGACTGACTCCGAACTATACCTGCCTCGTATACACCGCCCAAAGTACGTGCCTTTCACCGGGCACAGTCGGCGTCTTTCGTCCCCTGAGAAGGGCAAAGTGCGTAAATTCTCATAGTCTAACCCTAAATCCTTTCTCTCCGCACTCCATCACGACCTCGACGGTGGCCTGGACTGTGGCGATTAGAGGCGCCTTGCTGGAACCGTTCCAGGCGGCGGTCGCGGACTGGCCACTGGTCACGATTGGTCAGTGGTGGTCCAGATTTTCCAGGTCAGCAGGAAGACCCGGATCCAATTTCACCAAAAGCGTTGTTTTTGTTTTTGCTGTTGTTGTTGTTGTTATTGATGATGCTATACGAAGCCGCTGTAGGCGATGATAACGATGAAAGATTAGATAATGAAGATCAAAGTTAGACAGAATCATGACCTGGGGATGATCATGAGGATCATTAAGACGTATTTATCGTGACATTGATTATGATTATCTCGTAATGACCCAGAGAACCACGGTCATGAAGATCATTATGCTGGGGTCATGACGATCTTGAGAAGAATGCTGACCTCGTGACGATAATGAAAAACATGACGAACTCTTGAGATTCGCGGGCGTCGTGATGTTCATGAACTGGTAATTCTGTCGTGATGCTCATGAACTGGTAATTCTGTCGTGATGTTTATGAACTGATAATTCTGTCGTGATGTTCATGAACTGTTGATTCTGTCGTGATATCATGAACTCTTGATTCTATCGTGATATTAACGAACTCTTGTTTCTGTCTTGATAGTCATGAACTCTTGATTCTATCGTGATATTAACGAACTCTTGTTTCTGTCTTGATATTCATGAACTCTTGATTTTATCGTGATATTTACGAACTCTTGTTTCTGTCTTGATATTCATGAACTCTTGATTTTATCGTGATATTTACGAACTCTTGTTTCTGTCTTGATATTCATGAACTCTTGATTCTATCGTGATATCATGAACTCTTGATTCTATCGTGATATTCATGAGCTGTTGATTCTGTCGTGAAATTTACGAACTCTTGTTTCTGTCGTGATATTCGTGAACTCTTGATTCTTTTGTGTTGTTCATGACGATGGATGCAAAGGCAACGTCATAAATGTCGGAGACGATGACCGCCTGCTCTGTTCGTTTATCTGTTCATTTATGTGGCGTTTTTTTTATTTAAGACCGTTTCAGGGGCGCTATAAAAAGAACGTGATCTAATGGCAAAGTTATTGAACATTCACTGTGTTGCCATAGCAACGATACTCCTTAATGATACGCAGCTGAAGTTTATATATCTCTCCGATGAAGCGAATAATGCGAAATAACGACAACCGAACAACCATTAGACAACATGGCCTGGCAACGATTGAGCAACCAGTTCCCATTGCTTAGACAACATGGCCTGGCAACGATTGAGCAGCCAGTTCCCATTGCTTAGACAACATGACTTGGCAAGGAAGGGACAACCATTTCCGAGTCCTTAAACAACAGGACTCTCGACAGTGAATGAACAACCGCATCATACCTAAAACAAGAACTGTTCTCGGTGACTGAGCTTTTTCAGTTGCTGGGCCTAGTTATTGGAACTCTCTCCCTGTGTCTGTCCGTTCTGCCGAGTCGCCCGAGTCATTGCGTTCTCAGCTTATAACATACTTCTTTTAAGGTGCTTAATCCACGATAGGCTGCCTCTTTGTCTTACGAGCTGATCGTCTGGATATAATAAATAATAATAATAATAGTCTAATAATCTTTTCTTTAATTAAGCGCCTGACAAACGCACTGCGCTGTACATTTACATGTTATGCAATTGAAACAATCTTAACTACTGACAGAACAGACAGCCTGCAATACACGGCGCTAATAGCAGCCTACAAAGCATATCCGCCCAACGGGGGCTCGAACTCGGTACCTCTCGCTCTCTACGCCAGTGTGTTATCCAATGCGCTATCGGGCCCCCCGATTGACCTGATTACGTCTTGATTTGGTGTGCCATCGGTTGATGCCTTTGTGCATTAGGCACCGGCGCAATAGAAGTTACTACATAATGGCAATTACCTGTTCCTTTAACAACATGGTTCAACAGCGAATTAACAACCATGTCCTGTTGCCTAGACAACATGGCCCGGCAAACAAATGAACAACCATTTCCATTAGACAACATGGCTAGACAACGAAATGAACAACCATTTCCTATCAATTAAACAACACGGCATCCAATAACCTCTCCGTAAAAAGAGCCTGGCATTCAGGAATTTGTGGGTTTCCACGGCTTCTCCACGAAATATGCCTCACTTGTTACAAAACACCTGTTCAGGAAATTTCCATTATGCTGTTTCTAAGAGCGATGCATTCAAAATGAAGTGCGTAGACAGTTTTATACACGCTTTGTCGACCATAACTCGACATTTCTCAAAAGGTCAAAATATGTTTTAATGCATCTGCTGCTATTATTATCTGTTCCATTGTAGTTCTGTGTTGTCAAGTCGGGAGCGCCTCTGTGTTGTGTCTGTTGAAGAACCGCTGTAAACATTTGTGACTTGCTCTGGCAGAAGGAGGCTTTTGTCCAACAAATTAGTTTAGTTTAATATATTTTGTGCTAAAATTGATAAGTAATAATTTCTGTTTAAAATGTTGACAAAATTATTATTATATCTTGATTGGTTTCAGAGATATGAATTTTATAATTTTTCTACTCGAAAGTACAATTTCGCATGAAAAGTTTATTATCTTAATAGAAACCCTAGATAGATCGCAAAGTCTATGTGTATATTTGTCATGAAATAGGTGAAATATTATTAAAGTAATATTTTTTTCTGTACAATGTAAGATCCTGTTTATTTATATATGCCAAAAAATTATAAGTGAAAAATTTGCACCTGATTTGTGTTTTAGCTAATTTCATCAGTTTATCACTGGCGACTTCCGCCTCCTTTTGCCAGAGCAGGTCACTTTTACGATCGTAATTATAATTACAACCTAGCGCTGTGTAAGTAGGGCTTAGTAGGGTACGGTGGTTGCATGGCTAGAGCGCTCAGTCCGCAATGCATAGAATACGAGTTCGAGACTCCACTCATGATGTGGTCACTGTGCACTGTCCTTGAGGAAGTCCTAAGGCACAATTGCTCAGCGTCAGTGATGTTCTATCGTAAGGTAATTTGTGCTCTTGTTGACGTTGGAAGGAGGGCAATCTCAAATACTGTTGCATAGTACAGTAGTGCTTGTATTGTATTTGGACATGGACATGTAGAGAGAATGCCAGTTGACCGAATACCATACAATGCATTACATGCAAGATTCGAAGGATTCGAAGGAGAAAGAAGCAACGGTAGACCAAGACTACGCTGGATAGATAATAATTATAATTGAAGACATAACATTACTTGGACTAACACCAAGGGAAGCAATGGACTTGACAACTGACCGAGGACAATGGAGATAATTTATTCGTACCTATAGCCTTCAAATGACTGGCGTCTGGAACTGACGATGATGATGATGACGATTGACTTCCTGGGAGTAAACGGAACCAGCGAAGGGTATTGGAACGTCGGGAAGGTGGCGGGAAGGGCGAGCGGCTAAACAAACAGGTTCCTGTCGCTTCAACATAGGTCTGGATGGGTTTGGAGGGTGTGAGGGTGAGGGCATCCAATAGACCTAAGACGCATTTCGGCGTCATTGGTCGCTTCGTCAAGCAAGCCCATTGGGAGACCGGAAGACCCAGGTCTTTTCGTCGACTGTCGCTCTGGATTAATTCTCATTTCCGCTGGAAAATGAAAGCCGTAAATAAATCTCGGTTCGTTTGGATTTTCTTTGCCGGCGACGAAAGGAACGAACGCTTTCCCATTCCATTCCTCATTCCGTTCTTCCAGCGTCACAGACACGGATGTCCTCTTCCATCTGTCTGCTCTTCTTCCGTTCCTCAGTCACTCCATCCATCTTTCATTCCATCCAAACAGAATCTTTCCGTCTGACTGCCTGTTCCTACATCCTTCCCTCTGTTGTACCTTTCAGTCCTGTGTAGATTTCTTGAAGGGCGCTATATAGAGCTCCAGAATGAATGAATGAATGAATGAATGAATGAATGAATGAATGAATGAATGAATGAATGGATGAACCTTTCCTTCTTCAGTCTTTACCACGGTTCCACAGCGATATCTCTACACCCCATATACCTGCTCTGCTGTCCTCCTCTAGTCTGTATCTCCACCCAGTCGATCTCTTCTTCCTACTCTCATCAGATCCATTTTCCACTACACTCTCCCCCTCCTAAAAATTCTCCGGCCCCGACGCCCACTCCATTCGTTTCATCATTCCTTTCTCTTTCCAGACTTCCTCCATTCACTTCCCGTGATCCTCTCCATCGCTCCCTTCCTTCATCTCGTCCTCCGTTCCTTTCTCGTTCCATAATCTCGTTCCCTTGAGACCTGACTCTCCCGATCCGGGCTATCCATCTCCGCTTCCCGTCTCTGGCAGCTCACCTTTCAGCGACGAATAATGGAATGTCTCGGATTCAAACCCCGACTGCTAACGAATCGATACCAGCGACAAACGGACAGATGACCAGACAGACAGACAGACAGACAGGAAGAAGGATGGCACGACGGACGAAAGGACAGAGGCACAGAGAGACGGACAAAGATAAGGAGGGATGAACGGATAGAAGGAATGACTGATGGACAGACACTTAAGTCGTCTGCTCTGTTGATCCTAGCGACGTCAATGTCGATGGCGTCGAGGTTGTTTGCCATTAATATCATCAAAATAATGTTGTCGTCGTTATCATTTTTGTTTTACCGCTATCTTAAGTCGTCGCCTTAAGAATAATCATTGCATAACCAGTGCCATAATCATGTGCATAATCATATTCATCATAATCATCACAGTGACAATCATAATCACAATTATCGTCGTCGTAGTCATCATCATAGTCGTCGTCGTCGTCATCATCACGCTATTAATCTTGTTCTTCATTTTTCTTCATTCATCTTCATTCGGTCATGATGATCTCGTTCAAGATTCCCGCAGGAAATTCTTTCTGAAGGTTATTTAATTTTATTACCGGAACACTCCCATTCAGTAGGCCTACTAGGTCTAGAGTATAGACCTACTACTAAAATGTATTAACCTACACCTATATAACTGGATGCGATTTTTTATGTTATATTATATTTACGGTTATAAATATGATTTATTGCGTGGTTTTGTACCGGTACTTATTAGGCCAAGTAGTTTCTATATTTCAATGAAATGCCAGCGTCTCTTCACGTAAATCTATAATTTTCGCGGATTGTATAGTCATACGCATCAATATTGAAGTCTTATCAATGTGTATAGACATTATTGGATCAATGAATTCATTATATATGATCATTATATATGTATTATATATACTTATATTTATATATACATATATAATGCATTGTCTCAGTCTATACGCGTGTAAGTGCCTTTGTATGTGCGTGGCATCCTCGCCGTGGTTTTCTCGTCTAGGTCTCTGTCTGTCTGTCTCTCTCTGTCTCTCTCTGTCTCTCTGTCTGTGTCTGTGTCTGTGTCTCTGTCTGTGTCTGTGTCTCTGTCTGTCTGTCTGTCTGTCTCTGTCTGTCTGTCTGTCTGTCTGTCTCTGTCTTTCTCTCTTCTGTCTCTGATGGCCTAGTTCATAGGTCGAAGGTCAGCCCTATTGGCTCCAATTTGTCGACGTCTGTCTAAATCTCATCCATCACGTACCTTCGGGCTTCAGAAGGGTTATAGTAGACGCAGAGAGGGAAAGATGATACGTTGGTCGGGGTTTGGTTGGCTGCAGGAGGCGCTTCATATTTCCCAATGCATCCAGTGACCTTTACGTCGATGATTTTTCAGACGTGATTTCATTTGGAGAAGAAATTGGAGAAATAAGCAGCCACACACGGAATAGGTAATAGTAGAGTCACCAGACAGACATAGAGACACGCAGGCAGGTAGACCAGCACACATACAGACAGATATATACAGGTACATATGCCCTAGAAGAAAAAAGCAATGGTAACATAATGGTTGTCATGAAGGGCGGATGGAAGGAAGGAAGAGAGAAGACAGATAGGAAGGCAGGAAAGAAGGAAGACTGTGAAGGAGGATTGATTGAAGGACAGACGCAGAGAAGACATAAAGAAAGAAATACAACCAATGAAAGAATAATAAAAATTTAATGGGAGAAAAAAAAGAAGAATGGCAGTGCGAGAAGGAGCGAGAAAGAGAGACAGGGAAAGAAATAGAGAGAGACAGTGAGATAGAGAAAGATATAGATTGAGAGAGAGAGACAGAGAGATAGACACACAGAGAGATAGAGTGAGACACAGAGAGACAGAGACAGACAGAGACAGATAGACAAGCAGAGACACACACAGAGAGAGAGAGAGAGAGAGTCCCTCTGAAGAAATACACGAACAAACAGCAAGACACAAGCAACAGCATAACTTAGAGACAGGCAAATCGACAGAACCAAATAACCAAACAGTGAGATAGACAGACAGACAGACTGAGACAGAAATAATTGTCTTCTGACATTCACGCATCATCTGCGTTCCTGAAGGCGATTCTGAATATGGCGCCTATTTCATGCTTCACTGGCTTCCAGTCTTCCTTCGTTCCCTTCAACAAGGCGGTAAGTAATAAACTCGATATTACCCAGCCTCGCTGCATTAACCTCAACGGAAACGTTTGCTGGGACGCCCTCTGCTGTCGAGAATTGAGTTCTGCCGACAGGAAATGACTTCGGAGGAGGTGACGTCACATCCGGGCGAAGCCGAGAATGACGGGAAATTGGGGTTTTACAAAGGAGTCGATAGAACAGCATGATGCCAATGTTGAAATGTCACGATAATTTGATGAACGCCAGCAGAATTACCAATTTCGATCTGGATTTGATTTAAGTTGAATAGCCATACAGCAGCAGCAGCAGCAGCAGCAGCAGCAGCAGCAGCAGCAGCATCGGCGCTCTGAAGATTCCACTGTCAATAGGCAGCTCCCTAATTTATGCCTCTTCAAAAGAGGGCTGCATCACTTTTTAATTGGAAATAATAATTAATTGACCCAGGGCTCCCAAGAATCTGTTTGATACAAGAGCAGCTACTGATCCACCCCATCCACAGCTTCTAAATGCGATCAAATGTGGACCTAAATTGCGTCATAGCTATTCACATAAATTGACTGTTCACTTGAAATGTGTAAGTCATTGCTAAGTCATTAGTTAAGATTTATCGTTTTTGTTCTTTAATACGCTTAGTTGAGACTAGTAAAGTACATTGGCTATCCTCATGAGGCTGTACTACAAGCTTAGGGGCACTACTTAGCGGGCAGTAAGACCTTTCAGAGTCCATGTGTGACTCTTCTTTTATCATGTGCTACTGTTCTTGTTTGGTCACCGAATAAAATGATTTGATTTGATTTTGGTTTAATTTTATCATGATTATCATTGTAATGACCATTATCAGCATTAAGATAATCATCAATATCATTAATTAATATTCGTTTATTATTAAAACACTGGGTGATGATGATGATGATGATTACACACCGCAGCCCATTACAGAAAACAGTATTGCCAGTTACAAAATAGTCAATTCGTAGATTTAAATCCCTATTCCAGCAAAGGGCAACAAAGTCATCGGTATTAAAATCCTAAACAAGATCCTAGGGATCAAATGTTTTACATCTCTGGGCGGCAAGTCATGGGGTCTCGTCATCATCATCATCATCATCATCATCATCATCATCATCATCATCATCATCATCATCATCATCATCATCATCATCATCATCATCGTCGTCGTCGTCGTCGTCGTCGTCGTCGTCATCATAATCATCATTATCACCATTATCACCATGTAGCACGCAGTATATAGGAACTTATGTATAGATCTAATAACTAGATGATGACAACATAAATAGCGCTTTTGAGTAGTTTAAAAGCGTAGAATATAGAGTTGGTAGCTGCACATTACATCTGTAATTGAATATGTTAAAGAATCTTATTGACCATTATTTTTAAGAAATTGTAGACTAGAGTCCGAACCCCTGCAAGTGAACTCCCGACTTTTGCCCCACATCCACCTACGACCAACGGACGTTGTATAAGTATTGACGATGCCCAAGGCAATATAGCCCCTCCAGTTTACCCCTCGGTGGGCGCCATATAAATTTCATCAGTAGAATCTTTGGAAATCTCTGTCGGCTTTCGATAATCTGAATTCGGTTTTCCCAGCCAGCGGATTCTTTATGAAGCGTCGGGCGGCGTCTGAGTTAATTAAAAGTCCGGCAGCCAGAGCTCAGCTGGATTTCATCGAAGCCTCAAAGGATCGCAAGACGTCCGATGGCCAAGGAGTCAAACTGAACGGACAGCGGAGGGGGGAGGATGATACGAAGGAACAGCGGCGGGAGGAGAAAGAGAGGGAGAGAAGGAAAACGAGAGATAGAGATCGATAAAGACAGCGCTGGGGACAGATTGAGACTGATGAACAGAATGACTTATGTTGTTTTGGACTATTAATGTGGATGGAGATACATGATAAATAATAATAATAATAATAATATCTTTTCTTTAATGAAGCGCCTGACAAACGCACTGTTATGACAATTAAACAATTCACAGGAACAAAAATGACAGAAGACATAAATCTTAACTACTGAGTACTGACAGAACAGACAGCCTGCAATACACGGCTCTAATAGCAGCCAACAAAGCATGTCCGCCTACGGACTCGATCTCGGTACCTCTCGCTCTCTATGCCAGTGTATTATCCAATGCGCTATCGGGCCCAGATATCAGGCCTTTCTCTACCTTACCCTACCTTCCCTTCCCTTCCCTTCCCTTACCTTTCCTTACCTTAGCTATTTGAATTAAAATGTTGCAAATGAATTGAGACATAATTTGTTTTACAGGTACATGTAAGTTAAGTAAGTTCCCTTTATTGATACATGATTTATCCATGTACGATAAACCCTCACACTGCCTCAGAGTATATAAAACTATAATACGGCCCTGTTGACGCAGTTGAGAGTTGCTGTCAATCGGGAAAATCCAAAATGGGATCAGCTGTTTTTGACACTCGCTGGTAGCTGCACTCGAGGTATAGGGTAGGTTGATGTGAGATGAGTTTGATGGTATAGAAACAGTTCAAAGGTCAAACCTTAGATTTAATTCTAAAGTTTCATACAAGTTTCCTTCAGTCTGTATTAGGATCCGATTCATTCTAGATCAGTATCGTCTTTATTTGATATAAACACTGTGATTAAGCTGTTATCCCTGACGCGACTTTTGTATAACTTATGGCGCTGAGAAATTTCGAAGGTTTACATGACATTACATTATGTCTTTTGAAGCAAGAAGAATCCTTGTACAGTTCCCAGCATGAACTGGACCGACAGTCCAACATGGAGTCCGCCGATGGGCGTCAACTCATCGATATCCTTCCTCAACGACTCAACCGATCTCGATTCCTTCGATCAGTCCAACTCATCGGGACCCGAACCTCCGGAGGACCTCGATGAAGAAGACCGCCACCAGTCTGGAGGGTCACTGAAGCGCTTCAACGCCGAGTACCAGAAGGTCCACGGCTATATCAGCATCGCTGTCTGCATCTGCGGCATTATCGCCAATGTACTTAACGCCGTCGTACTTTCAAGGAAGACGATGCAGTCTGCGACCAACTTCCTCCTGACTGCTCTGGCCGTTACGGACCTGTTGACGATGACATCCTACCTGCCGTACGCAGCCTACTTCTACTGCATCACTTCGCCGGACGTACGCTACCCGCACAGACGCGGCTGGATAATCTACCTGCTCTTCAACACGAATTTCATCATCACATCACACACCGTTGCGATGTGGCTGACCGTTTCGCTGGCCATCTTCCGCTATATCGTCGTGTGTCGTCGGGTGGCTGGTCCAGGACCATGCACCCTTCAGAGGGCAAAGGTCACGGCCGCTGCGGTTGTCGTGGCAACGGTGGTCTTCTGTTCCCCCAACTACGTCATGTACCGCCCGGTCCTACTGAGTTCCGGCGCCTACTGGTTCGAGACGAATGACTTCATCACCTCCTACCACGAGGTCTTCAACTACTGGGTGTTCGGCGTCGTGCTCAAGGTCGCTCCTTGCGTCCTGCTCACCGTGCTCAGCACCCTGCTAATCGTGGCGATGAGGAGGGCCGATAAGCGCCGGGCACGGCTCAAGTCCCAGGGCCGCCGCGAGGAGTCGGAGCGCACCGGGGAACACAACCGGACGACGGCCATGCTCGTGACCGTCGTTCTCTCCTTCGTACTATCCGAACTGCCGCAGGGCGTGCTGGCGCTGCTGAGCGGAATCGACAGCTCCATATTCCACCAGGTCTACGTACCGTTGGGGGACGTTTGGGACATCATCGTGCTCATAAACAGCGCCGTTAACTTCATTCTCTACTGCATCATGTCCCGACAGTTCCGCCAGACCTTCTACAGCGTCTTCTGCCTCGAGTGCTGCAAAACATCCGACCCCGGGGCAGAGGCGGCTCTAAAGCACCGCTCCAAGAGGTTTACGTTAACGACCTAGAGACGATGATGGTGATGATGGTTCGGGTGCGACAAACAAATGCGTCCGTGCTGGGAAAAAAGCGACTCTGCTGAAAGCGCGGACGTAATATTTTATTCATGGCGTCTTCGAAGATGACTAAATCGGTCTTTATTGGCTGTGTTAACGGATTTGCCGTCGACGCCTAGGGGCAGAATTAACCGGGGCCGTAAATTCAACGGACGCGGCGGTCGTTATTAGCGCTGGAATCAGGACTCATGCTGGAAGGTCAATAGGGGCTGATGAAAATCTGGGAAAACGGAAAATTGAAGGATAAAGGGATGGAGGAACGGAGGACGAAGAGACTGCGTGGAAGGATGGAGGAAGGAGACTGGGAGAATTCTTCTAGGGAAGAATTGACGATCGGAAAATCCATGGGAGGCTGAATGGAAACAGGCGACAGATGGACGAGTGGAAGGATGGTAGGAAGAGATATGGAAGAAAGAAGATGGAAAAAAGCAGTTGGAAGAAAGGAGGGATGGAAGAATGGAAAGATAGAGGAAAGATGGAAGGTGGAAGGATGGAAGAATAAAGGATAGTGGGTGCTTTGTTGACAAGCAAAAGGGATGTAAGAAAAAAAAGAATAGGAACAAAGACGGAAATAAGGATTGATAGGAAACTCTGGAAAGAATTGAGGTTGAAGTTGAGGTAAAAATTAAAAAAGAAAAAAAATGTGGTGAAGATAGAAAGAAGGAAAATATAAACTGTACAGAAAGAGAGTGAAAAGAAAGAAAAGCGAAGAGTAAACGCCAAGTGGAGTAGTTGTTCAAATTCATTACAGATGAACAGAATCCCGATGAATGGCAGCACATCAAGAGCGAATCGATAAAAGCAACTACCGGGAAACTTCCTTTAAAAGCCGGGTCGCAATTAAAAGCCCGGTCCCCAATAGTTGCCGTGGGAACCATTCGTGCAAATAAACGACGGTCTCTTTATAACAAACGTTGGTCTCGAATTGCCGCCGGGGCTACAATGACTCTCACAAGTAAGCACCGCGCGGTTTTTATAAGACATTTTACGGTAATTCGAGTCCCATCACAAATCGTCGCCATCTCCATTGTAACACGTCGACCTACGCGCGTTCTCCTTATCGACAGTTTGACACACTCACGCTTTTATTATATATATATATATTTATATTCATATATATATTCATTGTATATATATATTATATTTATATATAATTGCATTACACAACTGCATGTTACTCAGACTATAATAGACTTGACCTCACATAAACTATCGGCGTATCTGTGTATAACCGTAATGGTACATGTTCCCACGCACACACTTATACACACATCTAATCACACCTACACACTTACGCCCATACACACACACGCACAGACAAATATGTATATATATATAAAATATAAGCAAGCTTTCAGTCATTCATTCTTAACGTTGTTTTTCAGTATAGCAAGAGATCCGTTTGTAAATGTAATTCGGAATTTATTTAGCACCACTGGAAGAAGCTCATCAGTGAAGTTGCTTGCGCTAGCCTCTGTGATGCTAAATATCATTAACAGATATCTCATCAGTAAGCAAAACATTGCACAGAAAATTAGAATAATCACTTGTGGCGGACCTATACGCACACACGTGTGGATTGCAACGGACGGACTCACATCCATAGTTGACAAATAGGAGCTTCGTCGCAGTCTCTGGATTAAGCTGCATCAACTGTAGTGGTTGCGTCCTCGGCACACGACAACGCCACCGCACAGTAGTCCCTCGTTGGTGGAAACTTACGCACGTCCGGCTATCCCGCGAACCACCGGGTGCACGCGGAACATGGATTCATCGCCTACTGGTCTGCAGATCGAAGCATAACCAATGAACAGGCCAGCCGAGAGGAGGCAGGGGCAAATGCGCATAAGCCCGAGACTTATATGGGCCCGGGCAGGGCTCTCAATGAACAGTTATGAACTTATGAAAAATATTATAATCTCAAGCAAATTAAAAGTGTTCAACGATCTGCTACGAAGCAAGAAAGACTGAATGATCTTGCAACTCATGCAATTGAATACGATCTGGCAAAATAATTGAACTACTAGGATATTATAAACGAAATTGCTGCAGCTACGTCCAGAAGTTGCCTTTTTGATTAGCATAAATTATAAAATTAAATTTTTTAAATTAACAACTGAATAAAATCATAGTTGTATAAATATAATGTCGTACGGTCGTACCCGTACTTTTATTAGTTCAATTTGTTTTAAACAAATTTCTCATAAAGCCTAAGGATAGTTAAGAGGCCAATTCAAACTGACAAGCTGCGGTATGATTACATGAAATAGTAGCAACATATATATAATTTCGTTTATTGAAAATAGAAAGTTGACAGACCGCAACTTTTCACATAGAAGAAAAACAGAGAGAAAATAGCTATAGGCTAATTATTAGTGTTATCGTCAGATGTCAGTACGACAATGAACCGATGGATTGGATTGAGTTGAGAACACGTGATAACAAGTTAAACAAAAGTCGAGTTTATAACTGTATGGCAGCCTGTTAGGCGCCGATCCGTCCTACTGCTGCTCATTTTACACCGCCCCTAGGGAGTAGAAGGCTGAGTCAACCTTATGGGGCTAGCGGAAATTGAACCCGCATTCTTCTGTTCTTCCTGCCTGCAGTGTATTACCATTCAACCATCACCTCCGCCATAGGAAGCAACTACCCCACCATAACCCAAGCAGAAACGAGAAATAAGTACTATACGCAAATTTGGCAAGAGTAAACTAACACTTGTTAGAAATAACTGATCAAATTCTACATTTTTACACAAGATAATTCGCCGAAATGACAGAGAAGGCGAGTAACGACCAACGTCGCCGGTAACATTCGCAGAACATCTCAAAAACAACTACGGTTATGTATACATAATGCATTTTCGTCGGATAGATATTTATACATGACATCTTAGTCAATAATATATATATATATATATACACCCACCTTAGTCGATATATATATATATATAAAATTATACATAACATCTTAGTCAATATATATATATAATTATACATAACATCTTAGTCAATATATATAAACATACATCTTAGTCAATATATATACACACATACATAATGCTGTTACAGTAGAAGTCCTCTGAATGAATGAATATATATATATATATATTATATATATATATATATGCATGTATAGACATCCGATGAATAGAGAGTAGTTTGGATGACCGAGTGCGATGGTCCTGACAGAAATTGATCACTGATTGGGGTCGTCTGATGTAGCGCCTGATAGGAGAATGATCGATGGCGCGAAAGAACGACTGAATGAATGAACGAACGACTGAAGAAATGAATGAATGAATGAATGAATGAACTACAGAACGGATCAAACTGACAGTAACTGCGAATAAAATATGGATGACACGAAAGATTTGTATACGTACGCAAATGTATCTATCGATATATTTATGTATGTATGTGTAATACTGTGTATATATGCAAATATATGTATGTACGTACGCATGCACGCTTGTGTGTATGTATGTATGTATGTAGGTATGTATGCGTATGTATGCATGTATGTTTGTGTATTTATGTATGTATCTATGAATGTATGTTTCTATGTATTTATGTATGTGTGTATGTTATGTAATATATGTATGTGTGTATGTATGCGTGTATATATGTATGCATGTATGTATGGATGGATGGATAGATGCTTTCTATGCATGTCATGTATGTGCGTGTATGTATGTATTTACGTATGTATGTATGCATGTTTGTATGCATGTATGTATCTATGTACATATGTATCTGCATATTATTACTCCATTCTAAAGTGGAGCAGTGCGTCATAAGTCTCGATGCTGTAACTCTTCGTCTGATCAGACGTTCGTGTCAGTGGAAACGTGGCATCAGATTCAGATTTAAATCACTGAACGGAAAAAGAAAGTCAGAACGACAGAAATGCTGGCGCTATATCATTTTCATTCAGAGTCTGCGGCGCAACGATTGCAACACTGGACAACAAATTTTAACTTTTTTTTGTTGCCTAAAAAACTTTAGCTGTTCTATATAGATTTTGGCACGCTGAATCCAGTGGTGTTCTCAGAATTTTTGTATCACGTCAGGTTTTTGAGAAAAATGGTTTGCAAGATTTTAAAAGAAATTTACTTAGTGCATAGATTTCACTATGGACAACAAATTTTAACTTTTTTACTTCTATAAAACTTTAGCTGTTCTATATAGATTTTGGCACGCTGAATCCAGTGGTGTTCTCAGAATTTTTGTATCACGTCAGGTTTTTGAGAAAAATGGTTCGCAAGATTTTAAAAGAAATGCCCAGAAATTTACTTAGTGCATAGATTTACAATGTACTGTTACTTAGAGAACTGACAGTCGCTTTTCTCAAAAACCTGACGTGATACAAAAATTCTGAGAACACCACTGGATTCAGCGTGCCAAAATCTATATAGAACAGCTAAAGTTTGTTGGGAAGCAAAAAAGTTAAAATTTGTTGTCCAGTGAAATCTATGCACTAAGTAAATTTTTGGGCATTTCTTTTAGAATCTTGAAAATCATTTTTCTCAAAAACCTTACGTGATACACAAATTCTGAGAACACCATTGGATTCAGCGTGCCAACATCTATATACAACAGCTAAAGTGTTTTAGGAAGCAAAAAAGTTAAAATTTGTTGTCCAGTGAAACCTATGCACTAAAAGTAAATTTCTGGGCATTTCTTTTAAAATCTTGCAAACTATTTTTCTCAAAACCTTACGTGGTACAAATATTCCGAGAACACCACTGGATTCAGCGTGCCAAAATCTATATAGAACAGCTAAAGTTTTTAGGAAGTAAAAAAAGTTAAAATTTGTTGTCCATAGTGAAATCTATGCACTAAGTACATTTCTTTTAAAATCTTGCAAACCATTTTTCTCAAAAACCTGACGTGATACAAAAATTCTGAGAACACCACTGGATTCAGCGTGCCAAAATCTATATAGAACAGCTAAAGTTTTTTAGGCAACAAAAAAAAGGTTAAAATTTGTTGTCCAGTGTTGTCTTCGTTGGATGTCGACAACAATTGACGAACATTAATCGATCTCAGAATAATTACGCAGCCTATATCTGGACAAATGGAGAATTTATATAGTTAGGCATTTGAGGCAACAACACACGGAGAGACAGACACACAGACAGACAAACACATAGACACACAGACAGACAGATAGACAGACAGACACACAGACAGACAGATAGACAGACACAGACAGACACACAGACAGACATATAGACAGACAGACACACAGACAGGCACACAGACAGACACACAGACAGACAGACACACCTAAAGAGACAGACACAGACAAACAGACACACAGGCAGGCAGACACACATAAAGACAGACAGACACGCAGACAGACACACACAGACATGCATATAGACATGCATACAAACATACATGTACATAAATACATACACACATGTACATACATATTTACAAAAAGACTGACATAATGATTGACTACGTGACTGACTGATTGACTGACTGACTGACTGACTGACTAACAGACTGACTGACTGACTGACTGACTGACTGACTAACAGACCTGACTGACTGACTGACTTACTGACTGACTGACTGACTGACTGACTGACTGACTGACTGACTGACTGACTGACTGACTGACTGACTGACTGACTGACTGACTGACTGACTGACTGACTGACTGACTGACTGACTGACTGACTAACAGACTGACTGACTGACTGACTGACTGACCAACAGACTGACTGACTGACTGACTTGACTGACTGACTGACTGACTGACTGACTGACTGACTGACTGACTGACTGACTGACTGACTGACTGACTGACTGACTGACTGACTGACTGACTGACTGATTGACTGATTGACTGACTGACTGACTGACTGACTGACTAAAAAGGACTGATTGATGTAAGGACAGATCGAGTATGAAAGACACACAGAGACAGCTTGTACATGAAAGGAAAGAGGTCTAACGATCCATATGATGACTGCAAAAAATTCAGTTACCGGAAAAATTGGCAAAAGACGAAGACATAACCAGACGCACATATTGATACAAGGCAGATACGGACGGTGAGAATCGCAGGCACTCAGAATCATCAAAGACTTCAGAGCAATTCGTTGTAAATATGAGTTCTAATGCTCTTCGGATTAGATTCGGCGATTCATGTCGGCAATTGCCCGAGAAATCAGTTTATAGTGAAAATAACAGGCATAAAACCTTTACTGCAGACTAGCCGTCATCCCTCTGCTAACATGGTAGACGGGTATCCCTAACTTAGCGGGACTTCGGTCCCTTCTGGGTACCAGATTGTTTCCATCAAAAGTTAATAAGATAATCATGTGATCTTTCTGTTTAAAATTTCCATACTTATGCTCGGTAATTAATGATTTATAATTCTGGATCACAACTTGTAAACTATTCTCTGG
>JACEVL010001036.1:762500-850000 GCA_020284085.1 Aporrectodea caliginosa
CATCATAATCATCATCATCATCATCACCACGACCATCACTACCACCAGATCATCAACATCACCATCACCCTCATCATGACCAGCAACATCACCATCATCTTCATCATTGTCATCATCATCATCGTCACCATTATCATTATCATCATCAACATCAATTCATCATCATCGTCATCATCATCAAGAAAGGTCTTTCCCATCAAAATTCAAAACGAGATAAATGGGGTGTAGCCCGAGGTCTTT
This sequence comes from Aporrectodea caliginosa, assembly GCA_020284085.1. Classification (NCBI taxonomy): domain Eukaryota; kingdom Metazoa; phylum Annelida; class Clitellata; order Crassiclitellata; family Lumbricidae; genus Aporrectodea; species Aporrectodea caliginosa. The sequence continues at coordinate 762,741 of JACEVL010001036.1, forward strand.
TAGAGACCTTTTTCTACAGAAGGGCTGCGTCATGTTTCAGAATCTGACGAACCTTTTCTTCTAGAACATTCCACATGCAGCCTTTCGAAGAACAGATCGCCTTAACTGCTGCTGATCGATACATTTAGCTTTTGCTGTTGATGACCAAAAGTTCCTCATCAATCTATCTCTATCTGTGAGCTTCTGTCTGCCTCTGTTTCTGTATCTGTCTCTGTCTGTCAATCTGTCTCTGTCTTTCTCTGTCTGTCTCTGTCTCTGTCTCCCTCTCTTTCTCTGTCTCTCTCTGTCTTTCTCTCTCACCCCTCTCGCTCTATCTCTCTGTCTGTCTGTCTGTCTGTTCCCGGGTCCGTCTGCTCCTCGATCGTCATAATACTAACGGTTCACGATGCCCACTGGATTGACGAAACATGCGGCTGGCGACCGGCGTATTCATTTGGAGAGGAAGTTGTGAGACCCTAGAGGCGCTAAACAACGAAGCTAGAACATAATGGAGGGCCTTGAGCATATTTTGAATGCATATGCTAGGTTAATACACAGACAGACAACCAGTCAGACATATACACCGACAGACACAAAGACACACACATATACACACACAGACACACAGGCAGACAGACAAACAGACAGACACACAGACAGACACAAAGACAGACATACACATGCACAGACAGACAGGCACACAGACACACAGACAGACAGACGCAAAGTCAGACGCACAGATAGATACACAGACAAAAAGTAAGAATTAGCATGCACCTATATCCATACAGGGAAATAGAGATCATGGCAGATGCAAAATAGCGAATGAAAGTTACAGATTGCGACAGGGACACACACACAAATACGGGCACAGAGACAAATACAGAAAGACCTGAAAAACACCCAGCGAGACGAAGAAGCGTATCAGCATGAACAGGTAAGCAGACAGGCAGACAGGCACGCAGACATACGGAAAGACGCACGCAAGGAGACAGACATACACACCCAAACACACAGATGAACAGAAAAAACTCAGACACGCAGACTAGAAAGCAGAAGGACAGATAACTAACAGACTCTCAGAGAGAAAGACACGTGCGAGCAACAGAAGGACAGAAAAGTGACAGAAAAGTGACAGACAGTCACAGAGACAGCCATAGAAGCACACAAAGATACACACAGAGCCGAACATATAGTTACAGAGACAGCAATATGAGCACACACTGATACACACAGAGCCGAACATATAGTTACAGAGACAGCAATAGGAGCACACACTGATACACACAGAGCCGAACATATAGTTACAGAGACAGCAATAGGAGCACACAATGATACACACAGAGCCGAACATATAGTTACAGAGACAGCAATAGGAGCACACACTGATACACACAGAGCCGAACATATAGTTACAGAGACAGCAATAGGAGCACACAATGATACACACAGAGCCGGTGTCACGAAATAGAGTGTCCCCCATGATACATGAGTATCCCCCTTAGCGAAATGGAGTATTCTGTTTATTTTGCATTTTTTGCGGTTTCTAAGTGTATTCAGTCGTACTGTTTGGATTTATTGTACACATAAAATATTTTAAGTTGCGTAGTTTGAACGTCGACCGGAAATTAATTTACTTCGTTTTTGGTGATTTTGACTGGATTTTCGTATACGACGATGGGGGATAGAATGGTTTATCCCGCCGGATATACTCTAAACCGGTTTATTCCATTCGGGGGGTATGCTTTAGGGGGGGATAGAATATCTCGGGACACCGGTAAGTCTAATACGAACCGGAAAACCTGCTGACAGACTGCGAGGAAATTCCAACGCAATAGAAAGACAGAGAGAGAAAGTAGAAACACTAAGTGATCTAAGATTGTTCAGCACAGCGAACTTCGGTTCCTAAATGACTTATTTGACCAGTTCATTATGAAAGAACTCCACATGTGACCGGTCAATTTTCAAGAAAGCCCAGCATACACTTGGTTCTCGCAATTTCCTCTGACAAATGTAACAGTACATCGTACATCCGACACGGTAAACAATTTGCAGAGGCCCAGAATGCACCTCGCTTCCGGAAATGTCTGACCAGAATAATTATTGACTACATGTACACTGCCTGGGCAGGATATAAAAATAGGTCGGTCAAAGTTCAGCGCGGAATGTGTTTGACGTTCGAGGAATAAGAATAGTACGCAAAATAAAACTGGAAATAGATCAAAATGAATAATAATATCATGTATGGCAAACTCATTGCAACTGCACATTTTCACCGTCACATATCGTCAACGTATACGCATGTATGTATGTATGTGAATCGAGTTAATCATTTACTGTGTAATATGTACTATACTATTTGCATTGCTGTACGAAACTTGATGTTGCACTGTTTATCAAGGATTTAGCCAATTCAGATTTCTGAAATGTTGTTCTAGGTGTCCCTAGTTAGCGGGATCTTGATCCCTTTTGGGACTCCTCTTGCGGCCAATCCTGATATTTTTTATGTTGAAATGTTATGTGTTTTTATTTGGCTTCAATAAAAGAGTTTTGATTTGATTTTGATTGATTTGATGTGTGTATTTATGTATATGTGTGGCGGACATGCCACAAGACAGAGTGAAGGCTGCATGATCTATAAATAGCTTATTAATATTGATTTTCTGTTATACGGCGTCGCGCCTCTGAATCGCTAGATGGCGTTTAATCAGCGCTCGATTCGAGTTTTAATAAATATAATTAAATTATACGCTCGCTTAATTTTGGCTATTTTATCGTTTTAATCTATCAATTAAATAAAAGTACATCTTCCCACGTCCTATAGTTGATGACTAAAGATAGGCATCGCCTAAATTAAGCCTTAGAAGCTCTATCTCTTAGACACCTACCTTTTGTTAAGAACTTTGGTAAGGACGCATTTATAAGCGTTGAGACTCTCAGGTCAAATTACAATAATCTTTTCTATTCATATCTATAACATATGATAAAGAACTGTCGTTTTCAATGTATGCCTATGCATGTATTTTATTTATGATGTCTGGTTGCATTGAATAAAAAAAAGAAATGTTTGAAAATTAAAATTAAAATATAAATTTCATATAATAATTTCAGGTTTTGTAAACTTCATAGTTACAGGTTTTGTAAACTTGAAACCAATGCTGTTATATAATTGAATAGCTGGATTTGGAATCTTATGTACATTATTGCTGTTTATCAGGAATCTTTTCATTGTACATTAAAAAAGATTTGTGTGATAATTGCTGCAAAACAGTGTAGGCCTATAATTTGTCTGAAAGACCAACCTACAGTATGTTATCTTATACAAGTAACATTGACATTAGTATCTTAACTGACTATAATATTATGCTGCTAAACAATTAATATTAGTGACATTATAAAGTACTGTTTAGATGCCTTTAACTCTATCAATTTTGTTTCAATTGTACTGTACATAATATTGAATTGTCGTCAACGGCCTTTGATGTCATATGATGACGTTAAACTGTGGATTAAAAAAAAAAAAAAAAAGAGCTACAGCATACATGGTCGATAGATGAATATAGGCTGCCTCATGGTGCATCGCTTATATCGTGAAGTGGTGGTTCGTACTGCTTCACACGTAGTAGAGTGGTCGTCGTACTGCTCTACACATGCAGAGTTAGTGGTGGTTCGGACCCTCTGCAAATAGCGACGCGGTTCTTTAGCGTCGTTGGTTCGGGTGAGTGACGGGCGCCCCTGCGTCCGAGACAAGACTAATCAGTGCGCTCCCGAGTGACAGCCGCTCACACGGTCTGCCCATTGCCGGCTTCCGCTGATCTGACGGGGTAGGGCCCATCACGTTGTTGATCGCGAGCCGGTCCGTGGCAGGCTAATCGGGGAAAGACCGATCGTGAGATAAAGGCTCACAGGTCTAATACGGGGAAGGTGTCACCCCGTTGGTGTCGATCGGAAAGTACGCGCAGATACCGACAGGTCTGTAACGAAAAATCAAAGTCCGTTTCCGCGTAAAGTTCGGAGTACGTGAGTTACGGGAAAACCAGTTAATGGCGAGTGAAAAATCAAAGCCCGATTTCGCGTAAAGTGCGGAGATCGGGGAGAGACGGGAAAACCAGTTAACGGCGAGTGAAAAATCAAAGCCCGATTTCGCGTAAAGTGCGGAGATCGGGGAGAGACGGGAAAACCAGTTAACGGCGAGTGAACAATCAAACCCCGATTTCGCGTAAAGTGCGGAGATCGGGGAGAGACCGGGAAATCAGTTAACGAAAAAGTGCGTAAATACGGGGAAAATTCCCCGCTGGCCCGGTTCGATCAAATACGGGGAGGGTGACCCCGTTGGTGACAGATAAATACGGGGAAAGCTCCCCGGAGTTACGGTTCGATAAATGCTGCACACCAGTGTGGTAAAGCACGGGGAAGATGGTGACCCCGTTGATACCGTTCGTGGAACAATTGCGGATCTACCCGCATATTCTTTTCAACTTGCGGGTCTTCCGCACCTTTTCTACTTACGGGGCGGACCAAAAAATCTCAATTCGCGGTTTCCCCGCGGATTATCTTTCGTCGCGTACCTAACGTCGTTCATAGTTACTTCCGCGGTTTCCCCGTGGAATATCTTTCTTTTTGTACTTTCTCCCGCGATTTCCCCGCGGATTATTTTTCTTTACGTATCTAGCGTCGTTCATAGTAACTTTCGCGGTTTTCTTGCGGATAATCTTTCTTTGCGTACTTTACGTCGGTTGTACTTATTACCGCGGTTTCCCCGCGGTAAATATCTACTTGCGGGACTAGCCGCATTATCTTTATTCGCGGTTTCCCCGCGGTTTCTTTACTTGCGGGACTAGCCGCCTATCTCTCTGTTCGGGGAACTACTCGACAGATCTGACCGTGGTTCGTTCAGGTGGAGAGACAGTACAATTCCCTAACGGGGAAGTAAATACACAGGTCTGTGAGAAACAGAGGGGTAACGTTAGTGACACGTACCCCTGATTCCGGCAACGGAATCGAGTCCGAGGATTCAGAAACGAATCCTGTGAGTCCGTGCGCTCCCGGGCACAACCGTAACGCTCGCTATCTGATTCGGAAAGTTTGATTCAAGGATACCTGAGGCGGAGTAAGGGCCCACTCTCGTTGGCAGGTCCCGGATCAGATTGTTTCGGATAGCGGGAAGAAAGGTTGTGTAAGACTTAAGCCGGGGAAGGGTGTACTCGCGAGACACAGCGAGTCAACGCCCTTGGTGACGAGTACAAAACCCCAGGTGGGTAGATTAACGCAGACCAAGAGAGTTACCGATACGTGGAAGTCCGGGTACTCCGGTACCCAGATCAAGATCAACGCAGACCAAGAAAGTGATCGATACGTGTACGTTCGGGTAGTCGGATACCCGAGTAGATATATTTGCTTGTCGCAACACACAGCTCTGAGAACTGACTGAAGTGCGAGGCTGGGCCCCTCGTGCGTAGGTCGGAACGAAGTTCTGTGTGTAGATAGCGAAGGTTAGAGAGAGGACCTTCGCTATCAGAGTCCGTAGGTACCTTACCAGTGTTTCTTTCTTTCGAAGCAGAATTCTTACTGTGTTGGTCGTTCTTTGCCTTCACAGTTTATGAGATCATACCGGTGTCTGTCTTGTTCTTTCGAAGCAGAATTTATCATTGTGTTGGTCGTTCTTTGCCAACACAGATACGAGTGTTTCTTTTTCGTTTGAAGTAGAATTAATCAGTGTTGATCGTTCTTTGCCGACGCAGAGACGGGTAAGGGAACTTACTCCGTCAATTGTGGTGCATGACAATATACGTGGGAGGCCGCATGCCAAACACGGAAATGGACAGAGAAACACATGACGGTATGAAGACGCGTTGCCCCATGGACAAATTTATAGGACGAGTTGACGTAGAGATTTGTCCCCGGTATGGTCTAGGGCTAGAAGACGTCGAGAGCTGCTATCGGTAGTGTCTAGGCCGAGTTGACATAGCGAAGTGTTTCAAGTATTGTTTAGGACGACGCGAGGTAGAGAGTTGTTACGGGTATTGTCTAGGGCGAAATGGCGAAGCGACTTGTCATAAGTATTTCTGGTCTCGGAACTTAGAGAACGTTTGGTGTCCCTTATTATTGGCGATGGTTTAAGAGTCACGAGATGTAGAATGGTGAGTCGAAGTTCAGATCAGGCAGAGAGGAAGAGGAAGCCCGTAGCTAAGAAGGTAAACACAAAGAGAAAGACTCGTGCTAGTAGAAGAACGAACCCTGTTCTGAGAGACGGCCATCCTCAGGACGTTGCCCATCCGGCGACCGTGGAAGAGGCAGAGTCTGACCGAGATAAAGCGGTTTAGTGTTACCTCTCTTGGAGAAGCGACCCATCCTAAACCTCCCCTGATAGGAACGGTCACCCTGGGTAGAGATGGAGAACAGCCATTTACATTGAAGTAGGCAAGGCAGTGACTCGGGCGGCTCCAGACGGATAGTGGGCTGGAGCCGACGCCGTCCCGTGAGCAGAGAGGTAGCGTGCGGGGCGGCGGTCGCCACATATGACCATTATATAGCGCCATACACGAACCTCACAAAAGCGCTATATAAATGTTCGTCGTCGTCGTCGTCGTCATTATCAAAACACCAGAAGAGACAGAAGTAAACAGAACAAAACAATACGAAGCAATTAATTAGAACACAATAGAGTAGAATAAAATATATTTACAGTTGCGGCGACGACGGCAGCCGAGAGGTTTCTGTTGGTGATGTGGGAGTCGATATTCTCTCCCGCCTTCTTCAGTGCTTCCAGGTGCTCGGTCAGGGTCACTTTGACAAGACTCGGGTCAGCGTCAGAAGTGGCCGAATAATCGAAGGCCTGGTCCACTGTTTGGCACTCCTTAAACGACAACAATCAAGCGCATCAACAGCAGGAGACGGATTGAAACCAATTCTGTGCATATCCAGCGATTTAGAAACGCTGTTCTAGTCGCAGACCGCACATGTCTTTCACTCAAAACTGAAACCACTGCTCTTTCACAAATCCTATCCCGATTCGTCCTCTTGCTCTTACATCCCTCGCAATTTCAATTCTAAACACCATCAACCTTAGCTGTCTGACTTTCTGCCTGCCTGGCCCCTTTGGATCTCGCCCTTCCATGGAACCGATTCTTAACCCTCGTCGTCTATCAATTTTGTTTTAGCTAAGCGCTTATGAATAAGCTCCCGCAACTTCGTTTCTTAGGCGCCATATACAGTACTACAGAAAATTTCAAGATTACAATTACGCGTCTAATTTCCGACACGATCTCTTTTATGCTGCTAGTCAGTTGTATTGTATTGTATTGTATTTGAACACTTGTTATAGCGCCCCTACCAAATTGCCTATTCAGAGGCGCTCCCGACTACTGCGCGGAAGCTGAATCGGAGTTTCACGTCGAAGCGCATGAGCAATTGCGAGTGAAGGACTTGTCCAGGGTCCCTACGCGGCTGCTTTGAGGTGGATTCGATCCCGCAACCCTCCAGCTGCAAGGCACCGAACATACCCCTACACCACCGCGCCCCAGTGTTGTGTTGTGCTGTATTGTATTGTATTGTACTCCACGTTTATATTGCGACCGAGCCACCCGCAGTAAAGATCCGAGAAATTAATCTCTGATAAACCGACCGACCGGGTATCGAACCCGGGCCGCCGGCGTGGCGAGCGGGCTACCAACCCACTCGGCCACTCACTTAAGGTATATGTGACCCAAATTACTGTGGAAAGCTCAATACTTCTCTACGGCTTGGTACAAGTATATCAACGTTCGATAGACGATTAATTGGATGGCGGAAACGAGCGAAACGTAATCCTCAACGGAGATATAGTTTTTCGATCTACGACTCAGCACATACAACTTCAATATATCGAAGCTCTTTTTTGCTAAAATCCATAATCCTAGCCACAACCGTAAACCTTTCTCACACCATAAGCTAAACCGTAACTCCCAAGGCAACAGTGAACTCGATAATAACCTTAACACTATAACGCCGATACAAAATACTAACCATAACCATAGCACCAACCATAAACCACAACCATTGACAACATATACTAAATACAAGATACTAACCATAACCCTTGCCTCATCAAATAATCCGTAATCCTGGCCATAATCAAAATGTATACTGAATATAAAATCCTAACCAAAACCCTACCCTCAACAATAACCGTTTACCCCAACAACCTTACAACCTAACCTCAATCATTCAATAATAAAATGCCAGTCTTAGAGAAAGAAGTCTTGAAGAGAATTTAACAAAGAAAGTGACTGCTCGATTCCATCGACTACCTGCTCCCAGAGCTTGTCCAGCTTTTGTAGCGCCATCACATCGATTGCTCTGAGCAGTCTTTGCGATGCATGGTTCCTCTCTTGCAGGTGGTTTTCTTGTAGGGTCGCCATCTGGGATTCGTAGCTCTCCGTCAGCTTCTCGAGGTCTGCGAGGCTGGCACCTGAATTAGCCTTTGATGTGAACTCCTGCAGGTAGGACTCCTTCATCTTTTCCTGTTGCTGTAGCCGACAAGAAGCCATCCTCTCTATGCATGCATTTAACTATCTATCTATGTAGACATCAATGTATTGATATATGCTCATGGATTGATTGATTGATTGATTGATTGATTGATTGATTCAAAGATTACCCCGCCTATCTTAACTAACCTAATCTAATCTTATAGTCAGCTTAGATTAGATTAGCTTGCACTATTGTAGCGCAAAACAATGACTTCAGTTACTTTTTCCAAATGGCTGCCCATGCATCCAGCTCTTTTCTCTGAACTGACAGCTCAAAATCACGCGATTTGGCCTTCGACTCGAACGGTCACTGACGCAAACGGACATCTTGCTGCGTGACTGAGCTCGTAATTAAATGACGTCTCCATACGGCGTGTTGTCACGTGTCCGCGTAACTCTGTTTCTAGAGACCACGCCTGAATTCAAGTTGATAAGTCAATTTGGACGAGTGTCAGCCACGATGAACCTTTAAACCGCGATTTCGATAGCAAGGTTGTTGGCCGGATTGCATAGCTGTTTGTCTGCCTATTTGCCTGTCTGTATGTCTGTTTGACCGTCCGTCCATTCGTCTGTGGTATACAATATAAAACCTGACCTGCATGCACGTCTGTGGTGGGGTATACGGGCATCACCGCTACACATTCACAGCGCTCGTGAATAAGCTCGTGCTTTGCGCTTAGCTTTATATTAGCGCTTTAGAATTAGAAAGTTTTAGTTTACATTTACGATATCTATATCAATCTGTTTATTAGTAAGAAGGATTTAAACTGATTTAATATAATCCAATTCAATCTAATCTAATCTAATCTAATCTAAATAATCTTGTGACTTCTACATTAGTGCAGAACTGACGGCGCGCGATGAATCATTGAATCGCTTACCTTATTGAATTTCCGAATTCTCATGGCCACATCAGAGCCATCCAGATCGGACGCCAACAAACCAGCTGTTAACATCTATAAAACGATTATATATAAATAATATATTGCAATGCACTTACGATATCTATTTTATTTATTGTGTATAATTATGTTCTTTGTGGACTTATCCCTCCTTCGTAAAGCATCATTACCACCTGAGACCACGACCACATAACTTTGTGCTGCATACCTGACACAGACGATAAACATTTCATCCCTCGTGCCTTAGGCTACATGGAAGCTCACATCTTACACACTCTAACACATTGCCCTACTAAATATAGTTAACTGGCTAAATTTCATACATTTTAAGTAGGCCTAACGGCAATATAGTCATTTCATATTCCGTGCTGTGCTTTTCAGGGTGCCCTCGTGCTCAACCTGAGATATTGTATTGTATTATACATGTATTGGATTATTTATAAAGCGCTTCTCATAGCATAAGCCTTTCAGAAGCGCTCCCAGTGCGAGGTATACTCCGAGAGAAAAGGAAGGTTTTAAGGTGAGAGAAAGAGGTAGAGATGTTGCCAGAGAGGATGGTATAGCGCAAAGCAGGAGAAAGACTATTCCATAGAGAGGGACCTACATGTATATGCAGACAAAGGATCTGCATGGATTGAGCCATTGTAGTCCTAACACGGGGAAGAAAAAAGTGGTTAAATAAAACTAGGCCTATACGTGACTGTTATAGTATACGCTTATATAATATATATACTCTCTACATATTACTCAGTCTAACAATGTAATCGTTCAAAAATTTTATATATTTTATTCGATATACCAGATATACCAGTATGTCTATCTGTTTTGGAACCAATAAATGAATATAGTAACAAACATGTGACATTTATATGTAAATAAATATATATATATATAGTACGCTTATAGTCTACATATACTACTTAGTTTCAATACATACTATGTTTGCATACTATTGTATACGCGTAGCCTATATACATCGACCCTTTAAAACAGTCACGTAGGCCTAGTATTATTTAACCACAAAACCACATAATAGTTATCATAATATAATGTACTATCATAGGCCTTATTCTATGCTATAGTACTGAACAATAATTTTATTATTTATATACAATATGTACTTAAATATATTATATGTGCTATAATTATTTACATGGATATTATAGCTTTGGGACGCGGTGGTTTAGCGGTATACCTAGCGGTAGGCCTATGTTCTGTGCCTTGTAACCGGAGGGTCGCAGGTTCGAATCTACCTCAATCCACTGCGCACTGGACAAGTTGCTCACCCACAATAATTGTCTGTGAGGAAGGCTACTGGAAACCACCTCATTCATCACATCCCCTGGTGGCAAAAAACAATGGACCTGCCTTTGGGTAGAGAACTCATCATCATCATCATCATCATCATCATCATCATCATCATCAGCAGCAGCAGCAGCAGCAGCAGCATCATCATCATCATCAGCAGCAGCAGCAGCAGCAGCAGCATCATCATCATCATCATCAGCAGCAGCAGCATCATCATCATCATCATCATCATCATCATCATCATCATCATCAGCATCAGCATCATCAGCATCAGCATCATCATCATCATCATCATCATCATCATCATCGTCGTCGTCATCATCATCATCATCATCATCATCATCATCATCATCACAGCATTGTAACACTAGCAACAATGAAAACGGAGAGCAAGATATTGCCTATGAATAAAAACGGAGAGCACGCAATTGCCTACGTCTGTTTGTGTCAGGTGCATGTCCTTAAGACGTGTTCTCAGCATCTCATCTCGACCGTTCAACACTTCCTGTCGGGCGTTCGTGTTGGCGTGTTGACTGTTGACGTGGTTGTTGGCCAGAGCGGTCAACTCGGTCGGGTCATTGCGGTCACTGGCCGACCTCAGGTCAGACCGAAACTTCTGTATTCGTGTCGCAAACAACATAGTTATCCGGCGCTTCAGAGGCCAAGGTTAGATCAGAGAAATGTTGTGTTTAGTAAAGTAATATGAGACTCTCTGATTCGATCATATATATAACGTAATGATCTTATGATCCTATCTACCATCCTATAATCATGTAGTGATCCTACGATCCTATCTCACGTAATGATAAATACCAAACCGCAACCGGTTACAGTGTACAATTATGCAATTGAAACAATTCACAAGAACACAAATGACAGAAGACATAAATCTTAACTACTAACAGAACAGACAGCCTGCAATACACGGCATTAATAGCAGCCTACAAAGCATGTTCGGCGTTCGCCCTACGGGACTCGAAATCGGTACCTCTCGCTCTCTGTGCCAGTGTGTTATCCAATGCGCTAGATACCATCAAGATCGGGGTGTAATAACCTGTCGTTTGGCCAAGGCGTCGTTGTTGAGTAAGTTCACTTTGTCGTTGTAATATGCGTTTTCATGTTTCTCCTCAGCCTCATATCGCAGATGGAGATCTTTCCGAAGTTTCTTCTTGTACTTTTTAGCGGCTTTAATGGCCTCCTCTCTTGAGGGGTCGATCCTTTTGTAGCGCTTCAATCCCTTCCGCTTTTCCTTCTCCGCTTTCTAAAATTAATTCACATTAGTTAGTTACTTTACCCAGGATAGATCCGATCCTAATAATTACTTTTCCCAGGACAGATCCGAACCTTAGACAATTATTAAATTTGGCGGAGGTACTATTATAGTGTATTTGTTGGCTAAACTATGTCAAGTTAATTAATTGCTTATTGCATAAATTTAAATGTTAACTTTGCTACCTATTGATCAACTTAATTTGCAAGTTAAAGTAAATTTTGAAATTAATTAAAATTAATTTCAAAATATACTTTAACTTGTTAATTAGACAGATATTATTAATTATTAAATAAACAGATGTGTTAATTAGACATACATTAATAATTACTAACTCCTACTAAGATTGTCTTTCTCTGTAAACTGAAACCTTACCTCTTCCTGTCTGTTTGCAGTCTTAATGTCTGCCTTGCTTTTACGCACCCTTCAGAACTTTGCAAGGAGGGCATTATCAACATACAGTTGTATCGTATTAAGCTTATATTTTAAAATAATTATATGTTCGACTTACCGTGATAAAAGCTGAGTGGTCGAAGTCGTTTGTTCTCTCTGGGTCTCCCTGAAAATTCATTAATAGTTGTAGGCTTCAAAGACCCCAAATCTGCTGAATACACTTCTATTTAAGCGTGGCCGATTTTCACGTACAAGCCGAGCAAATGTAACTTGATGTTATAGCATTATTTAGGGCTAGTTTGAGCTTATTCTGAGAGTCACTTCCAATGAGATTTCAGATTACAGGGAAATGACTGACTGAGAACACTTGCCAAATGCGCATGTCCGTTACATTACATTTGAAAGGATTTTCCAATGTCAAACAAATATGTGCTTACTTTTCCACTAATTTACAATTCAAGAAATTAATTGTTTTATTAATGTATTTAATTATAGTTATCTTTATTGCTCTCAACTTTTGTTCATAGAGATAAGCCCTAGCAGCGCTATCAATTTGGGCCTTGGTACTCGCTATCAGTAGCTCTAAGTCTTTATTATAACTGACAAAGTCCTTCAATGGTTTGGACACGTAGAGAGAATGCCAGTTGACAGATTCCTACACAGAGCACTACATATACGTGCAAACTTTGAAGGAAGAGAAACAAAGGCAGACCAAGGCTACGTTAAATGGACAATATAAATGAGGACATAGCATCACCTGGACTAACACTAAGGGGAGCAACGGACTTGACAAATGACTGAGGACAATGGAGATACTTATTCGTACCAATCGCCGCCAAATGGCAGGCGCCACGAACTGATGATGAAGAGTCTAGTTGTAGTTCCTTTGTGATAGTCCTACATGACTACCCAGGTGCAGAGATAAGTGCGTCTTCAGGGATTGCTCACTTAGAATAACTCGCAAACTTAGGTTCTAATTATCAACTGACTGAGCTCAAGTATACTTTTCACAACGAAAATCAAACTCACTGCAGCCAATAAGACAGGCGAAAGAAGAATTGGATTGCTGTGGTCGACGCTAACTGTTGTCACCTAGAACACAGTGAAACAGAAAAGTTTAGTGCACGAAAAATAAAGCAGAATGAAACTCGAATTCAACAGCTTCAACAGAACATAAATGCAGCCTTTATTTGTAGTTACTGAGTGCCAATTTTTGGATGAGTAAGCAAAGAAGATGGATCTAATGCAATAGAACACTTTTCGGAGGAGTCGAGTGGAGTAGGAAGAAGTAGCAAAGGTTAGAAAAGAAACAGAATAAAATTCTGGTTCTGAATAGGCTTGTTCTTGAACAGACTGGTTCGCTGCGCTTGTCTTTTAAGTTGCGCTTTAGAAATTTAGAATATTGTAGAACAGTAAAGGGTAGCAGAATAAAACAAGACAGCAGATGAGATATGAAAGATGAAATTCAAAGGAAGGAAATGGAGATGATTGGATTGCAAAATTCGGCAGCTCTATAAAGATCGACATTGCCAGTTCTGTTCTGAGTTTCCGATGAAGTTTATAAATGCATTATTTGTAATCAACATGTAATCGCTACCCGTGGGTGAATGAATGAATAAATAAATAAATGAACCAAATAATGAAAGAAGTAAGCATTGAAGGGAGGAAGGAAAGAAGGAAAGAAGGAAGGAAGGAAGGAAGAAAGGAAGGAAGAGAGGAATGAAGGAATGAAGGAAAGAAGGAAAATGAAGAACGAAAGGAAGAAAGGAATATACAGAGGAGAAAGGAATGATAGAAGGAATGATGGAAGAAAGGAAATGGAACGATAGAAAGAAAGGAATGAACGAACGAAAAAACGAAGTAACGAATAAATCAGCGAATAGATAGATTTTCCAATAAGTCATTTAGTCAAACGATTAATCATTCATTCGTTCAGTAAGCCAGTCAGACAAACATTCATTTAACTAGCCAATCAGTCAGTCATTCAGTCATGTAAGCAATTAGTCAATTAGTCAGTCAGTCACTCATTCAAACAATCAATCGGTCGAGCACTCAGTCAGTGAGTCAGTCAAAGAGTCAGCCAATCAGGCAGGCATTCAGGCATTCAGTCATTCAAGCATTCAGTCAGTCAGCCAGCCAGTCAGTTAGTCAGTTAGTCATTAAATCAATCAGTCAGCCAGTCAGGCAGTCAATAAATCAGTCAATCTCAGTAGTCAATCAGATATTCGATCAATTACCCATTACTAATTAGACGCATGCATTTTGTGTGTGTCAAGAAGCAAAATGCTGAAAACCTTATCTCAGATTAAATTTATTTCCGTCAATCGTTTGACAAAAGCAGCAATAGAAGCGCATAGGGATTAGCAAAGGTTTCCAAAATCATTGTTATGTTGTAAATCATTAAAACTAATTAATTAAATGTATTAATGAATGAATCAATATTATGCATAGGCTACATGTTTAATTAATTAAATCAATTAGCAATTTGTTAGAAGGGAGATTCATGGGTTTGAGTAAGTGATAGGGGGCGAGTGTGCTACTCTTCAGAAATGTGATCCTAGGTTCTGCAGGATCATGACTCCAGCAGTTTATTCACAGAACCCCTTACTGAGCTTCCAAATTGCGTGGCTACTGACATCCTGACACCGAAAGTTGGCTAAGTTGTCCCTGATGGTGTTATTCCATGAGAGTTCAATTAATTTAATGAACTAATCACACTCAGCGTTGCTTAGCTTCCCTGTGCTTGCCAGCGTCATATCCTCAGCGCCAAGTCTGCTTAACTTGCACAATATCAGATTTTGATGATCCCTGATTAGAGAAAGCCAAGGAAAAGCAAAAGCAAAGTAAAAGCCAATTGTTTGAAACTGGTGGAACTATTGGGTGTCAGTGTTTTCAAACCGTACAACACCCATCAGGTGAACGTCTTTCTCAGTGATCCTTCGCGCCTGCTCTCTCTTCTTGACGCTCTTTCCGGTTACGACGTACAGATGAACGCGATGGAAAAAGCTTGAACAGCAATTCTACGGTAAAAAGCAAGCGACTCGTAATAAGCCTAAATTATGCTAAACAGAAGCAATAAATAGCATCGGTTTGCAAGTTGCGCGCCCCCTATTACAGTAGTCTAGGAGAAACATGTTTTGATGGGCGTTTAAAGTGCCTGGATTGCCAACCCTTTGCTCAGCCTCAAATCAGCTGGAAAGACAGTTAGCTGGATACATGTACATGCTTAATAATTATTATTCTATTTTGACTGACGTACAGCACTACGGCATTGGTTTCAGTTCCTCCTAGAGTACCAAAGGAGGGCCCGCCACTGGCAACAAGGACATTCTTAGCTTAAATGTTTTATTGCGCTTTAACTGTTGCCAGCCACTGTTGTAGCGCTAGAATACGTTACCGGGTCAGGTTCATGCTCGTTTTCTGCTGACAGTTCGTCCTCCAAAGTTTTCGACTGAAAATCAGAAGCGATCGAAAAATCGCCGATATGTTTCAGCTTAAGCGGGCGCATGATTAATAAAAGGAACCAAACAGCATAGTTTAGGCTTATATAGCGCCGATCGGGCTATTCGCAGCGCTGCTTCAGTCTTCCTTGTTCAACATATCCTAATTAGCATATCCTAATTAACATATCCCAATTACTACAATTAGCATATCTTAATTAGCACCTGCTCATGGCCTTCAGCTTGTAGCACCTTTCAGAATTGATAACTGACTAAATGAATGGTCAGTATGATGGGTATATCGTAAGATCTTCATGGAGTGGTTCTATTTTAGTTGAAGAATTGCTCTTACTGATCATTGTGGATATAAAGGTCGGCATTTAATATCATCATCGTTGTGGTCTTCATTGCTGCTATACTAGAAATCATAGCAGCTGCTTGTCATTACTTGGACCTATGTGGTTCATCTAAATACTGCAAGTCGGCATAATGCTGGCTTAATTTAGTATTCGCTAAAGATTAAAGGGTAACGTTGGTTTTAATGTTAGAGAGCAACATCATTAGTCACATTCGGCATAGTTGTCAAAGAGAACAAAGAAACATTGATCACGATTTGTTATCTTACGACAGCAACGCTAGCAGTTGTGATAATTGATAATTAATTAATTAATTAGCTTTAATGAAGAACTAGATCGACAGTTGAGATGTTATCATGACGTACCTCTGGATCGACTTTGTTCTTCCTGTGTTTCTTCATACAGACGACGATGATGATGATGACGATTAAAATGATGAGGACAAGGACTCCAATGATGATGCCGATCAGTACAGCTTCATCTAAAAGCAACATGTGTAGTCTTAATGTTAATGAGCACTGTTAATCATTTAGATAATTAATTAAATTTTATCTTATCTTATAAAATGGCTGTTGTTATAATACAAACAGTTAAAAACGGTCAGTCAAGCATTGACGATTAAATTTAGAGCAATCTGTGGCCCAGGCGACCCCTATCTTCATATTGGATGCTCAGTGATTTTATTTTCATTCGGTGCAGCATTTAGGCAGAGTTTATAATTATGGCAATTGAAGAACGGACGGATAGATGAAAATGTGTTAAAGGATGAAAGTGAATGGATGAATGGGTGAAAGGGTGAATAAGTGAATGGATGAATGGGTGAAAGGGTGAATGAGTGAATGGGTGAGTGGGTGAAAGAATGAATGAGTGAATGGATGAATGGGTGAAAGGGCGAATGAGTGAATTGGTGAGTGTGTGAAAGGTTGAATGAGTAAATGGGTGAGTGGGTGAAAGGATGAATGGGTGAAAGGGTGAATGAGTGAATGAATGAATGGGTAAATGGATGAATAAGTAGAAGACGAATGAGTGAACGGAAGAATGGTTAAAAGAACGAAAGTGAAAGGATGAATGGACAAAAGGATGAATGAGTGAATTGATGAATGGGTGAAAGGAAAAAGAGAATGGATGAATGAGTAAAATGATGAATCAGTAAATGAATGAATAAATGAATGGTTGAAAGGGTGAAATTGAATGGACGAATGGGTTAAAGAATATAAGTGAATGAATGAATAGGTTAAGAATGAATGAGTGATTGAGTAATGGGGAAAATCAAATAGAACAATGGACATTATAGGGTAATGCAGAAATGGTGCAGTGGATGGATGAAGTGATCGACAATCGGGGTAAAGGTCGAATTAGGAAATGGAGAATTGGATAAATGGACAGAATTTAGACACTGGACTAATGAGTTGCTAATATGAACGTCTGGAACAATTAACGCATAGTGATGTAACGGATGAATCTGAGTTTGGTTGTCTGAATGAATACTTACTGCCTGACCCACTGCCATCCGTATTTGTGGTCGTTGAGGATATTGAAACCGTCGTTGAGGATATTGAAACCGTCGTTGAGGATATTGAAACCGACGTCGATGAACTGGACGTGGATGAACCGGAAGTGACGAAACCAGTCGTCGTCCAGGCTGTCGTGGAACCTGAAGACACAGAATGAGTGAATGAATGAAGAGTGAATGAATGAAGAGGGAAAGGATGAATGAGTGAATAGACGAATGGGTAAAATGATGACTGAGTGAATTGGTGAATGGGTGAATTGGATTAATTGATTAATTTTAATGCATTGCGCTCTAGCAGTCTTTCTTTTTCTGCTTTAGTAGTGTTGTTCCATAGGCTAAGCCTCACTCGGAAATACGGAAAGACTCTCGCAGATCAATTCGCTCGGAGAAGACTCATTGCGTAGGAGTACTGTTCTAATGGGGAAAGCAAATAGATAATTAAATAGAACAATGGACAATATAGGGTAATGGAGAAATGGTGCACTGGATGGATGAAGTGACTGACAATCGGAGTAAAGGTCGAATTAGGAAA
Source organism: Aporrectodea caliginosa (assembly GCA_020284085.1). Lineage (NCBI taxonomy): Eukaryota > Metazoa > Annelida > Clitellata > Crassiclitellata > Lumbricidae > Aporrectodea > Aporrectodea caliginosa. The sequence continues at coordinate 780,944 of JACEVL010001036.1, forward strand.
TGGAAAATTGGAGAAATGGACAAATTAAGACAATAAACTAATGTGAGGGCATTATGGTCGTCTGGGACAAAGAACACACAATGATGCAACCGATGAATCCGAGGTTGGTTGTCTGAATGAACACTTACTGTCTGACCCACTGCCATCCGCATTTGTGGTCGTTGAGGATATTGAAACCGACGTCGATGAAGTGGATGTGGATGAATCGGAAGTGACGAAACCAGTCGTCGTCCATTCCGTCGTAGAACCGGAAGTGACAGTCGCGGGTACATCTGTCGTTGGGGCGGGAGTGACACATCGATAGTCACAGTCGAAGTCGCTGTCTGGTATGATACACTCCTCGACGTAGATGTCGAAGACTGTTCCAGCGGGACAGGGCATTAGGACAAGCTCTCCGCCAGTACATAGGTAGTAATGGAAGCAGCTGGATCTGTCTGGATACTTCTGGTTAATGACGCATTGCTGTATGTCCTCACAAGTTCCTGTCGAAGGAAAAATAACGTTCTACTAGGACCGAAAAGAACCTTTCTCTCGGAAGGAAAAAAGAACCATTATGGGAAAATGGTCATTCTGGGCATAATTATAAAAAAGAACAATAGGCCTACCACTTAAGTGAAAAAGAATAATTGCCATCTAGATGACAAATAACGGCAAATGTGACTCTCAGAGAACAGTGATCTATTGAAACGTGTAAATAAAAAGCCATCAAACACTAAACCGATCTGACGGATTTATTTAAGTTATTTACTATTTTTATAATGGCAATGCATCGGTCGTTTTCAACGGTTTGCTCCTGTTCAAGTTCATGTTAACAGAGACATGCCTTTGACAACTGTAGCCTTGATACTTTGTACACAATTTTACAGCGGAAGCACTTACTCTGTGACCGAACATATCTGTCTGTCTCTGTAGTTCTGTCCTCGCTCTCTGTTCTGCCTATCTTAGAATGTCTCTGCCTGTTTTTCTTCTTTTGTCTCTTCGCCTATCTTTCTGTAAGTTTGCGAACTATGTTTCTTTTTGATTGTTTGTATACTTTTGTTCTTCTGTCTCATTATTTTTTCTGTCTGTCTGTCTGTCTGTCTCTCCTTCTGCCTTTCCTCTTTGCTGCCGTTCATGTATCAGAACCTCAATCTTCCTTTGTGTCATCTAGCCTTTCTATCTCTGTCACATCCTTTGGCTATCTAACTCTTACATAACTCAATTTCATTCATATTTAAATCAATTTAAATCTTATTTAAATCAATTGAAATCTAATCATGAGTCTCAGCATGCGTGAATGTCGAACGAAAGCATTCTGACCTGGCTGTATTGTAACTCGTTCAGTGGTGCTCCCAGTAAACGGAGGACATTCGGGTTGACAGGTTGCCTGTCCGGATTGTAGGCACTGCAGAGTGACGATGTCGAACAGTGTTCCTCCAGGGCAGGGCCTGTTCATCCAGGATCCCGTCACGCACTCGTAGTAACAAGTGCAATTTTCCGGATCGGGGACTGTGGTGTTAGGGCTACAGAATTGCGGTTTGTCACATGGATCGATTGATTCCTTCGATATTTGTGCTTTATTACAGGAACATAGAAATAGACCGACAGCTTAAGTCAACGTGAGAAGCGGTGTTTAAATGTTAAATTGCCGTTGTTCTTAACATTGGTATATTAAAGTGGATGATCAGAGCATTTGAAGGATTTTGGATGAATTAACGTATACTTTTGTTGATGCAATGCTGGCAAGGATTTACAAGGTTCCGTGGTAAACTAGATTTCATATCGATTAATATACATGTAGGCCTACTGATTGAATGATCGATTGCATGATTAGTAACTTGGTATTAGTTCTATCGTTAATTATGCGACCGATCGATAGATTGATTATTTGATCTATTCATTCTTTCCTTCATTCTTTGGTTCGTTCATTCCTTCTTTAATTCATTTGTTATTACATAATAATCAATAATAAAAGAATTAATTTTCAGACATTATTAATTAATATTATATTCATATTAATATTATATTAAATAATATACTAGAGCGCTATTGAATGGCCAGTGCTGTCAGGGGCTCTGTATAAGATTCATTCATTCATTCAGGAGATTTATATAGCGCCTCTTCAAGAAGCCTACCCAGATATACTAATTACATAACATTACCAGATACATTAATAACGTTAACTCGTTATTAAGTAATTGATTAATTAATTACTATGTCTATTCGTTCGCGTGTTCATTTATTGTAATATTCATTAATTCAGTTACTTACTGTCGGCGATGATAAGAATTGTGCAACCTAGAAGGAGAACTACTGCAACTACTTCAAACGGAAACTTTGTCATCTTTCCGGTCAATAAACTTTTGACGATAGTGCTCCACAGAAACAGATTTCGATAAATTACCGAATCAGCATCAGCGCACAGAAAACCTCTGACAGTGAAGCCTTTGCATTGCCAACATTTCAAAGAAATCGTCGGAACAATTTCGTTTCATCAGTATCACATACGATAATTTAATGCGATAGGAAATGCATTGTTCACCCGAAAACAAAAACAAGTGGAATAAATACTTTCGCTTTCGTTTAAAGTACGTTCCTATACCACCCCTTGGCACAGTTTCTAGAAGGAGTCCGTATGAACTTCGCCTACATAATACACTGTGTTATTCCAATGAGTATATTTCCGTTAAAGGTCATGTATTGTTTTGCACCGCGTACACCAACAACTCTGAAACTATTCAAATGTCATCATCCGGTGAAGTAATTTAATCGCTTGTTTTTAGGCTTTCAGTAAATCTTCTTTAAAATAGCTAAAACTTCTTGTAGATTAAAGACAGGCTACGGTAGTTACACGCAATTCTGCCAATCACATCAGTTAATTCGTATCACAGCTTAAACTTTTCAGTGTATACCCTATAGCATACAACAGAAAGAATACAACACACTCTGTTTTCTTCCTCATCTGGTTCAAGTCACGCAACATGTCAAGTAGTACAAATCGTCTGAAGGGTTGTTCACTGTGCTGCAGACATGACAAATGCATGAGATAAGACTTGTATATCTGTAAGAACGTATTCGCTGAGGCCTCGCCTGACAGTTGCAGAGATTCTCGTGTCGGTCACTTCAAAGTCTTCGTTGATAAGGATGTCCGTATTCGTGTCTAGCGTTGACTTATAAATAGTCGAGTACTTCAGCAGTAGACACTAGAGTGGTTAGAGAGCCCTTGGAGAATAAATGTCTGGTATGATAGCACGTTGAATATGTTTCAGTGACAGAAACGTATTGTGTTTAAATTCTACAGAATTGTAATTATAACTGTAAGTATAGCTGTAATTGTAATTGCGACAATTTATAAAGTTAATTCTAGGATGCTTTGCAATGTCAACTGTCAACCCAAATGATGCGTTAGATAACAGTACTTATTAAACTTTTTAAAACATGAAGGCTTTTGATCTTCTGAAATGATGCAGAAAGACGCTCCCAGACGCGTGGACCAGCACCCGAAAACCCGCAACAGAATGCAATATAGCAATATCTGAATATGGACCGTAATAACTTGTATTTTTTTTATAATAATCTTCGTTTAATTTCAAACTGACACAAACGCAGGATGACTACAAATCAGTATGAACGGATGATCACCAACTGTATTCGACAACCATGCAAGGCGCCCATCACGTCCTACATCTCATTTTACCAATGAGCCATCTCGCAGATGATAGGCTGAGTGAACCTTTGGGAGGGTACGGGAAGCGATCCCGCTACCTACTGTTCTTCACGCCAGTGATGTTACCACTACACTATGGACACCCCTGTATTGCTTTATAAAAACTTAATAGTACCTGATGTCTTCAAATTCATTGTACTTTGACAGTTTATAGATATGAAGGCGCTTTTGAGATTATTTTACTCTAATTCTAGCTATTAGGATCAATATAAAACATGCCAGCAGCTGTTGACATCGTTGAAAGCTGTCCATTAAATATGAAAGCACTTGTTAGTCTATGACGCACGTAATACTGGAGAGTCAGATAACCCACACTTGACATGCGTCGCAACATCGAAGATAACATACAGGCGGTGGGCATAGGAATTTTCTATTAAGCTGTATAAATCCAGAAGGTTATCCTTTCAGGTGATAGGCCGACCTGATATATCATACCCTCAATCAGATCCTAACTAATACTCTGATTCAAGTGTACAGTTTAAAGTACGCTTTTTGTGAGATACTTAAAAGGCGTAGTCTTATGCGTCTTGATGCATACATACACTACAGTAATAAAAAATGTAACTTCATGCATACATGTGCCAAGAAGTATTACCATAGGCCTGCTTAAAACGCTCACACCTGCGTATTATGTAACGGACTGCGACTTATACATTAATTGAGTAAAGGTTTATACCGAAACTCTTGTAGTTAGCGCCCCAAAATCTATAGGATACTTAACATAATAATTATGAACACCTGTAAACTATGGCGTATAAGGTCTACTCTGTAGAATTTGTGAACGATGATTCTAGAACATTGGACCAGATGGCTGCAGCAAGGCCGAAACAAATAAATCTCTGTTGGTCACATTGTACCACCTGATGTGTCATTCCCACGGTCAGAATATGCATGACGACCAAAATGGTTGCACATCATCGCGATAAATTTTCTTTCTCGTAAATATTCATGACACTCGTATTTCCTGATAGATATTTAATATTCATGATATTCATAATTCCTGATAATTCAAAATTATTAATGATTATATTAACTCTGCGCAAGTGTATGCCAAGATAGTTGAAAGATTTAGTATGCCTGCTTATGCATTTCCGCTGGCATTTATATGTAGATGGATATAGTCTAATTATATCTGTGCGTGCATATACATGCACGTATGAGTTCATGCATTCATGTATGTATGTTTTATGCGGGTATTGTGTAAATGACCACATACAAACACATATAAGAGATCTTCATCATTTTTTAAACCTGTATATATCTGCAATAATTCTAGGAAACTTTGTTAGCGTCAGTATAAGCATGATTATACTTACACAAACACACATGTATACACGAAGACATCCACACATCCACACATACACGAAAACATCTACACATACTTGTAAGAGGACGTCCACACACGTTCACAGCGCAGTCAAGTGTTGTCGAAGTATAATGATTATCTGGGTCAGCGTCCAAGGCTAACGGTGAATAAGGCTTTGTGGGCAATATGAAAACTACAATTTATCACATAGGCTATTCGTTTTAATTTGAAAAGAAATTGCATTTTACTAGCTTTTTTCATGGCTTCGAAACGAGCTTTGAGACACTTGAGCCTTGCTGTGCAAATAATCATTTTATTCCATTAAATAAATAAAATTTTGAAGTAATCTAAACAAGCGTGTGTATGTATGTTGTATGCATTCATGTATATGTATTTAAGTATGTATGTATTTATGTATGTATGTATTAATGTATGCATGAATGTAGGTTATGTATGTATGCATGTATGACACATATATCCATATAATGATTCATATAATATGTATGTATGTATGTGTGCAGGTGCGTACTATGTGTTGCATTGAAAGCTGCGTGGAAGCAGCCGAGGTATAATACATCATAAATGTACAATGAACTTTATGAAGAATATAGAGAGTAATAAACAATGCGAATCCCGAATAAAAAGTTGTTTTGGCGGAAGTGCGCCATAGTGAGAAGATAAATCGCCGCGATTGAAAACAGGAAGTGATCGCATAATAAGAGGTTTCATTTGGACTAGAAATCTGCTCCGAGCAGCAGTCGGCTAATGCGTATTGCCTTCTCTTGTTTTCCTGGCATTGTCAATACGGCATTACTGCATAGAACATCAGCGGCAGACTGCCATCGTATTTTAATTATAATTAATGCGTCGTTATGGCCATACCTCATTTATGGCCATGTTGTTTACCGCATGGCCATTGATTTAATTACCCTATATATACACACACAATAATACATATATATAATATATATATATATATATATCGTATGTGGCTATGTGGTAGAGTATGACCGATTCTTGAATCGCAAATCGGTTCGCACCGGATTTCGCCCTAGATCGAGTAATCGGAATCGGCGCATCCATCCCACGACTACCGATCCAAATACCAAAAGAAGTAACATTTTTTGAAAAAATTCCTTGTTCGTTAATACAAAAATAGTAATCTGTTTTGGTGACCTCTTGCGGTAATTTGGCGATCTTAAAGTTAAATTTATGTTGAATTAAAAAATTAGCGCAAAATAATTGTCTTGTTAGTAGTTGTAGTAATAGTAGTAGTAATAGTTGTAGTAGTAGTAGTTGCAGCAGCAGCAGCAGCAGTAGCAGTAGTAGCCCGATAGCGCATTGGATAACACTCTGGCAAAGAGAGCGAGAGGTACCGAGATCGAGTACCGTAGGCGGACTTGCTTTGTAGGCTGCTATTAGCGCCGTGTATTGCAGGATGGCTGTTCTGTTAGTAGTTAAGATGTATGTCTTCTGTCATTTGTTTTCTTGTGAATTGTTTAATTGTAATAACATGTAAATGTAAGGCGAGTGCGTTTGTCAGGCGCTTAATAAAGAAAATATATTATTATTATTATTATTATTATTATTATTATTATTATTATTATTATTATTATTATTATTATTATTATTATTATTATTATTATTATTATTATTATTATTATTATTATTATTATTATTATTATTATTTAGTCCATCACTTAATACTTACACTATCTGTATCCTACGAATTTATGGATGTGCTAAAACAGTATACATTTCTTGAATTATTGTCTACTTTTACAATATCGCATTGTTGATTTTCAAATATTACAAAAATATGTCTTCAAATCTGTGCCCTCCTTACAAGTAGGCCTGTGTCCCTAAACATGCTCCCATATTCCCATATATCCCTTATGGGTCCCATGTGTATAAAAAAATCATGATCCACCAGAGAATCCATGTCGAAATCCGATACATAAAGGAAGCCAGAAGCGGGCTACAGAAGGTAGGCTATGCAAGTAACTGAAGTTTGGGCCTAGATGACATCAAGGAATTGACTGAACGAACGGAATTGGGCAGAAAATTCCAAAGTTTAGGACCAGCGAACGATATTGTGATGTTGCGCGAATATCCCTCACAGTGTCAGAAGAAATTCAAATCTGGGTTTTTGGTGCTGTACTGGCTTCGGTTAGCAGTGGTTAATAGCTAAGAGCAAACCTGTTTATATCATAGTAGTAAAAAGCGACGAATGTTTATGATGAAGGTCTCTGCTCAAGCACTTATGAGAAATCGCGAGTTTAATTTTACCATTTGTCGCTGTGCCTACTACCTAGGGTTTGTGAATGCAACTGATTATAGTGAATTGGAGCAAATACTCCCGCCACTGACGCTGTCGCTAATAAATTCTCCATTAAACGAGTGAAAACGAACTGTTACGTGTACCTGACTTTGTCAACCGCACAGAAATCGACTACTTCAATCAAAATAAAAATCTAGGCACGTGTCAATTGTTGCTGTTGTTATAAGGGTAGGCCTACACTAAGGCATCATAATAGAATTGTAAAATGTAAACCTAGACAGCACAATCCGGTAGCAAGGTGGTTTTATAAAACTTCAGTTTGTGAATAGCCGAACAACTTAGAACGAATTCCTTCTGTAATGAATCTGCGTCTTCATCTGGATAAATATTCTGTATGCAGGCAGGAATCAGGAAACACGTTTGAATTCAAATCTTAAAAGCAAAGTCTTATCACTTTTTCTTTATCATCATTCGCCCGCTTGAAACGAAACGGGTCGGTGCAAGTCCATACAACTGAAGAGTTCCCCAGGAGTTTCCCTCTGTCGTGTATGAATTAAGACTAGACGTTCCGCAAAGGTTAAACCACCAACCTCCTGCACTGGCACAGCTTCCGTTGGCTACGTTGTCATTGTCGTTATCAAATGTGGTAAATTTCATTCCGTTTGTCACCCAGTTGTTCCATTTTGCAACATTAAATGCATCTCCCGCATCTCCTGTGTATCCAGACACGTTTATCGCATACTTACTAACTTCGTTACTCAAGCGGAAAGACTCATACTCGGCCGAATACCATTTCCCTGTGTCGTTTGACTGAACTTCTACTCTCAGCTTCCAGTTTCCACTTGCCAACAGTTGATAGACTTTCTCGTTTCCGAACCAGAAGTATTTCCCGGCTGGATCTCCAAAACCATTTTTGTAGTCGATCCACGATCTGTTGAATATTGAACTGAAGTCTGGAACATTTTTCTGGATGATCAGCCATCCGTGAATGAATATCGACTTAACGGGTTGAGCGGTGTTAGGAACAGTCAAGTTGTGACTCACATAATCAGCCTTGAAGTCTAAAAGAGACATATTATTTGGTCAATTTCACTCTAATAAAAAACGGAGGTGCATGATGAGCTATTTTTAGAGACGCATTATCTTATAAATATGAAAACGTCAGGATGTAGGCTAGTATGGTCAAAACGCTTATAAACAGCATCCAATAAAACAGACACCATTGCCTCAATAGCTTGACAGTGATGCTGTATTTTGAAGTAATCAGACAAAACAGCATACAGGACTGAAACTGCTATAACAACAAACATCTTATGTCCGCCTGTGCTCTAGAATCTATTGTCAAGGGAAAATTTAAGAGATCTTTAGGAAAACATTGTTTTACTTACTCATGGATAAGCAGGTTGCCCAGGAGCGTTTCGCTCTAAAGCATCCGATATCCGATGAGTTGGTGATATTCTTGACACAAGTGTAGAAGGTGCTTCCATTGTTAGTGAACGGAAACGAACAGCATTCAGGCGGAACAATAGTGCTCGTTTCGTTGACTTAAAGACAAGAAAACAAAACAAAACATTTATTTTCAGATTAAGTTTGACAAATCTGGTTTGGAAAACGCTTGCAGTCGGTCTAATGTGAGTGATAGTCTTTTGAGTGGCGGAAATGTATGGGACCAATTACAGTTACAATTGCCACAACTTGAAGAATGCAAATTGTAATGGAACTTTCATATAGACAGTTCGAGGAGGCAGAGAGAGAGAGAGAGACAGAGAGAGAAAGAGACAGACAGACAGACAGACAGACATACAGAGACAGAGAGAGACAGAGAGAGAGAGAGAGAGAGAGAGAGAGAGAGAGAGAGAGAGTAAGGAAAGAGAAAGTGGAGAGTCAGAGGAGGAGGTAAGGAGGGAGGGCATCTAGAAGTAAAACAAACAAACAAAAATAGTTATACAAACCTCCGCTGCAAAAATTGACATCGGATGATTTGTTTCTCTACAAATAATAACCATTCTTTGTAAAAGATCTAGATGACATCGGTGGTTTTGGCAACTTAAGTTATAGCACAGTTGACCAATCGTTTACAGACACCAGCAAATTATGACGAATCGAGAGTCTTTCTGTTCAATAAGTGGTCCATAATATATTGTGGTTGATTCTTTTCCATGACTATGCAGCAAGTATTGGTAAGGGCGATGGGTCGATAGTTCTTGGGGTCACAGATTGCGCATCTTTAGATATTGGCATGGAGCCATCGTAATGGTAATCGTAAACTATTAATTTCTAAAGCGCTACTCTAAAGTTAGACGCAGGGCACCATCTTATTCAAGAGCGCTGCGACGTATCAGAGTCATACGCTTGGACAAGTATGAGTGTGAAAGGAACTGTCAAACAGGTTTAGGCCAAGGGTTGGCATAGATCAAAGGTGACTTTTTAGGTGGACAGTAGGAAACAATATATATATGGAAAAGTAATCCATTCTCATAATGGACCTGATGATTGACCTGATTGTTATAGGGTGAAGCCCTGTTTTATTTTATTTTGTTATTTGTTGTTGATTGTTTGCTTGGTCTTTACTTGGGCTATCAAGAACTATTATGTTGTCACTATTATGTTGTTGTACTTAACAGCTTAACATCTTTTGTCTTTACCTGGAATTATATGTATGCTTTCACTTAATGACTTAAAATGTGCAGTATCTGTAGCAACTAACCAAAGAGTTTGTTGCCTGACCTTACTTGTTTAGTAATATTTATATCCTATAGTGGTTTAATGATCAACTGACTACTAGGACTCATGGAGTCAGAGCGGTTGATAGATGATGAATCAATCTGTGGTTCATGCGGCATTTTACAACATACTTGATTTGCGGACAATGTGAAAAGTATTATCATACTGATTGTTGCGAGGATGCATGTCTAACATATACAACTTATGGTAGGGATAAACCGTGGTACTGTACACTGTGCTTGATTGAACTACTTCCATTTAAAGGCAATTATGATGAAAAGGAAATCAGCTCCAATTTCAGTAGGATGGATTCTGACTGGTGCTTTGATAGAGAGAGGGTTTTTCCTACACTTAACTTATTCCCTGATGAGGCTGGGAAAAATATTTACTTAATAACGAAGACTTGGACCCTGATGAAAATTACTTCATAAATAGAAATTTTACCTCGCAATACATTACTCCCACGGAGGCTGGCCTGCTAACTTGTAAACTAAAAAATACTCTCACGATTATGCATATAAATTCAAGAAGCATCTTACCAAAATTAGGGGAAATAAAAATACTACTTGCCCAATCACCTGTTAAAATACTAACTGTAACAGAAACATGGTTAACAGAGGACCTAGTGGGATTAGTGAATATTCCTGGTTACAAATTCTTGAGTAAGCCACGATCCGTGGGAAGGGGAGGGGGATTGGCATTTTTGTAAAAAGTGACTTAAGTTATCAGCTACTGGATGTCCCTCAATCAGATCACCAACATGCAACTTATGAGAGCCTATTTGTGAAAATCTCTCTAGCCAAAGGTTCGAATGCAATAGTAGGTGCAGTTTACAGACCTCCGGGATCATCCCTGGGTGACTTCAATGAAGAATGCAGTCATTTATTAACTCTCCTGTCCATTCACTCAAGTGAAATATACCTGACTGGGGATTTCAATATTGATCTACTCTAGGGTTGCCACCCGTCCCGACTTTGTCGGACAGTCCCGATTTCGAGGGAAATGTCCCGTGTCCCGACTTGACCTAGTCGGGACAGCGAAATGTCCCGACTTTCAGATGTGTGACCAAACTAACAAAATGTTTGTGACCAGGGCTTTTTTAGCGTGCAGTTCTACACAAAATGTGCAGTCGGAAATCAATTTGTGCAATTGCAAAAGCAATTTTGTGCGGTGAAAAATTGAGGAAAAGTGTCGTTACTATCCCCCCCGGTCGTCCCCTCCGGTCGTCGTCAACTTTTTCCGTCACTACCCCCCCCCGGTCGTCAACTTTTTTTTGTTATGCAGTTCTAAAAATTGAAGAAAAAAGCCCTGTTCGTGAGCATCGACGTCGATGATTACGAGAAAGTTAAAGTTGCGTCCCGACTTCCTAGTTCGAATATTGATCTACTCAAATCTGGGGATCATCCAATGACTAATGATTTTGTTAACCTAATCCTGTCTCATCATTTTCTACCACTTATTTACAAGCCCACAAGAATAACAGTGGACTCCTGTACTTTAATTGACAACATTCTAACTAATAACTGGTCAAGATGTTTAGACTCTTCAATTATCATTAGTGATATATCTGATCACTTGCCAGTAATAACTTGGATCAATTCGGATACTCTTGGCCCCCAAAAATATGTTACTAAAACTCGGAAAGTCAATGAAGCAAAAAGTGCTCTATTTCAGCAAATGTTAACACAAGCTGAATGGTCCAAGGTGACGGATGCTTGTAATCTAGGAGACCCAAATGCTGCCTACTCCCTATTCTTTGATCAGTTTAAAATATCTTATGATACAGCATTTCCCATGACTCGGCAGGATGGGATGGAAGGAGTCAAATTAAAACAACCTTGGATGACATATGGCTTATTGAAATCCTGCAAAAAGAAGACAAAATTATATGTTAATTATCTAAAAAAGCCTAATTTGACTAATAAAATAAAATTCACTAAGTATCGCAATAAATTTAAAACAGTACGTATTAAAGCTGAAAAATTATACTATGAAAAAGAATTTATAAAACACAGTCAAAACTTTAAAAAAACATGGAGCATAATAAGATCGATAATCAAATCTGGACTTGAGGAAAGAAGGATTGAAGGCTTACTCATTAACGATATAATGGTTACTGACTCTAACTTAATTGCAAATAAATTCAATGATTTCTTTATAAATGTAGGTCAATCATTAGCTGAAAAAATTCCTCCTGGGTCCAAATCCTACCAACATTACTTAAGTAAAAGTCCTTGTAATTCATTTGTGGTGGCTCCCACCTCACCTGAGGAAATCATTCAACTTGGACAGACTATGCATATCACACACAGTTCTGGGCCGGATGATATTGATCCGTGCATTGCCAATCCTTACCTTAACTTATTAGCCTTACCACTAGCTGCTATATTCAATGCTTCCTTTATGACTGGCATAATACCTTCTGCACTAAAAATGGCTAAGGTAGTACCTATTTTTAAACAGGGTAATCGTGCAGAAGCCTCAAACTATCGCCCTATATCGATCCTTCCATACTTTGCTAAACTTTTGGAAAAATTAATGTATATAAGGCTTTATAACTATATTTGTCAAAATAATTTCCTATATCCTTTACAACATGGATTTCAATCGGGACATTCTACTGCCATGTCATTAATTGATCTCCAAGATAAAATTTCACTGGCTATTGACAATAATGAGTTTTCTTTAGGTATCTTCATTGACCTAGCTAAGGCTTTTGACACTGTGGATCATGTCATACTTGTAAATAAACTTGAAAATTATGGGATAAGAGGACTACAACTTAAATGGTTTAAAAATTATCTGGATCAAAGGCTACAGTGTGTCAATTGTAATGGTGCCACGTCTAAACTAAAAACAATAAAATGTGGCGTCCCTCAGGGGTCAAATCTTGGACCTCTCTTATTTTTAATCTACATTAATGACTTACCGAATGCTTCATCCATACTTAACCTAATATTATTCGCTGATGACACTAATATCTTTTTGTCCCATAAATCGATTGAAAATTTATTCATGATTGCTAATCATGAGTTAACTCTTATAGCTGATTGGTTTAAGGCTAATCGTTTATCTTTAAATCTTCAGAAAACAAATTTTGTGCTATTCAGATCGAGCAGAAAGAGCCTGCCTGTCTCAGACTACTCATTGTCTATTGAAAACTCAGAAATTTCACAAGTAAAGTCAGCTAAATTCCTAGGAGTTCATATTGATGAACACCTTACTTGGAATGTCCACATTAATAATATTGAAAATAAAATTGCAAAAAATGTGGGCATTATGACCAAGATCTCCTATCTGCTCCCCTCTCATATATTACAAAAACTCTATTATGCTCTAATACACCCATACCTGACGTACTGCAACATAAGCTGGGCTTCGAATTATTCAACTCGTCTAGATAGACTAATGAAATTACAGAAGAGAGCCATTCGTGTAATTACCAAAAGTAAGTACTATGCCCATACTTTTGAACTATTTCAACAAGTGAGAATCTTGAACATTGTAAAGATAAACAAATTGCAGACTGGTATTTTTATGTTCAGATATATTCACAAAGCCTTACCATTGAATTTTAAAGATTACTTCACTTTTTAAATGAGATACATAATTACAACACAAGGACCAAGGAAAATCTTTGCCCAGTCAGATTTCGAACAAATTACAGGAAACACTCGATCAAGCACAGTGGTCCTGTGACTTGGAATAATCTGCCTTGGGAGATACGTAGCTTGAAAATCTTAGCTTCCTTCAAAAATGCTTTAAGAATGCACCTACTAACTAGCAATTGAAATGAATGTGAGCTGTACTAAATTCTTCTATCCTCGACTACGTGTACCTTTCAAATACCTGCTCTAAGTTTGCCTACCCTACTGATTATTCACTTAATTCTCCTCCTTCTGCTGATTGTTGTCTAATGATTAGGTATGTTGTTGTTAGTTAAGAATAGTTAGGAATAACATGAAATTGTTGTAGAACTCGGTTCAATGGTCTTTGTTTCTGATTAGAAATATACATCATGGTGTCTGACTCCACGTATCACTATAATATTTCGTTAAAAATTTTGTAACTTTTTGTTGTCAGCACTGGTAATTGTCATGTATAACTGATCCTATATCACTGCTTGGGGGTTCCTACCTAGCGGGACTCAGGTCCCTTTTGGATCTCCCTTTGTTTCTCTACCCAACTAATTTGTACCTACTTTTTAATAATTGTTTGTTTTCAATTGTGATGTTCTCAAAGACTGTAACTAAAATTGAGAAACAATAAAGAACGATTTGATTTGATACTGACTACCCTGGACAGCATAGAGTGTGCATATCATCACTCTCTGTCACAGACAGTGGCCAACTGTCATCTATCAACACAAGGAATGTCACAAACAATCGATAATATAAGTGCTGTCGCCGCTAGACCAGCTTCTAGACGTTCAAGGATTTGTTCCACCATCTTCTAGAATTCGCTCAGATTATAGTTGTCAACGGCCTATAATTATAACTGCAATGCATTAGAAAACCGCAAATCGTGCCCAGACAAATCGTAACTTATAAGTCAGACCAATCGTTTTCAGACTCCAACAGTTGATTATTTGACTGACCATGACCACTGACCAACAAAAGTTTTCTGCTGGTAAATTGTTGGGAATGTGTATGCGCCTCAGCCGAATTAATTATCTATCGATCCCTAATGCTTCTGTAGACTTTCTATAGAGATGCGAGAACAAATGAAGTTACCTTTAATTGTTACGTTTTTTTTATGAAAGCTACGTTGTGCGGAAACAACTGAGCGTTGCTGAGGATTAAATCTAACATCTCCGGCTGGAACACTCTGCTCGCGATTAGGGTATCTAACTTTATGTTCACTCATTAACAGTCTGATTAGAGTCCGAGGCAATGAGTACGGTTGGTAGCGATTTTAGAGCGTTTTCTTTTTGAAAACTTTGCATGGGAAATTTAACTTGACAGGAAACTTTATGCGTTCAGAACTAGATGTTTCCAGTGGTTAAAATTGCAGCTCCCGAACTTTCTGATGATTACAGCGGTGGTCAAACATTGACAGTGTCCTAAGTGGATTCAGGAAGGAATACAGGTTGTCATTGTTAGATAAATTCCAATGGAATTGTACATTAACAAAGTATTATTATTATTATTATTATTAAATAAATTTGTAACGCGCGCAAGGTCACACCGAAATGTGAATCTGAGGCGCGGATAGTCAGCCGCCACGTGAAGATGCACTTAGGTTTCTAAATCCTTGAAAGCCAAGGAGAAATAGTGAGTTTTGAGCCGCTTTTTGAAGGAAGGAAGTGAAGTTGAGCTACGAAGAGAAAGTGGTAGTCGATTCCATTCCTTTGGAGCAGAGGCGTGGAATGCACGAAAGCCCATAACTGTTCTGCATCGTGGCTCAGCTAGAAGACCTGTACTAGATGATCGCAGGCAACGAGGAGGGATGTAAGGAGTTAGTAGTGCATGAATATAGGTAGGTGTGCTGGTGTTGAGGGCGTATTGCCTGCGGTTAATCATAAACAATCTCACAAGACTGCGAAAGATTACATTCAATTGTTTACTTCTGATCTTGACGAATGCACAGTACCACCTGCTACAATCAAACAGGGAAAGCTTAAATTACCATTGTCATGTTAGCCTACATTCAGCCGCTTGCAGCCTCATGTTGGAGCAGCGTATTTTGCACTATTAAGCCCAAACATCGGAAATGCAACTTATTATTGACACTGAATTTCTCCTGGATGTCATATAAAACCCTCCTTTTCCTTGATGGCAGACAAAATCCACCCACAGTTCAATTTTGAATCAAAGCTAGGGTTGACTTTTGAATAGGGTTCGAATCTACAGCAATTCAACTCTGCAGCTTTTCATCGTGTGACTATTGTTGTCATGTTTGCACAATGCGACTATGCTTTTGCTACCTCTGTGTCCAAGTTTAGAATCCTGGTACATGTATGATATTGGCAGTTTTGTTGCTAAGCCATGTAGGCCTAATCCACTTGGAAGAGTTTATTTATTATTAACAGTGTTGAGCAACTGTTTCAGTTTCACCTTCCTTTTCTTGTTTTCCTGTTTTTGGTTCATTTAGTTTCTTTTCTGTTTTTTTACTTTAACATTCACTTGGTCACTGCAAGTATGTTTTCAATTATAATCTTTCTTTAAAGGCCACCATTAATTTTCTAATGTAATCTGTAATTTGGTGTCCCTACTTAGCGGGATTCTTTATCCCTTTAGGGCCTCCTTTTTTGTAGCCGTGTTGAAATTTATATGTAAACCTGATGATTTTGTTAATTTGGTTGCAAAAGAAACATGTTGATTGATTGATTGATTGATTGATTGATTGATTGATTGATTGATTGATTGATTGATTGATTGATTGATTGATTGATTGATTGATTGATTGATTGATTGATTGATTGATTGATTGATTGATTGATTGATTGATTGATTGATTGATTGATTGATTGATTGATTGATTGATTGATTGATTGATTGATTGATTGATTGATTGATTGATTGATTGATTGATTGATTGATTGATTGATTGATTGATTGATTGATTGATTGATTGATTGATTGATTGATTGATTGATTGATTGATTGATTGATTGATTGATTGATTGATTGATTGATTGATTGATTGATTGATTGATTGATTGATTGATTGATTGATTGATTGATTGATTGATTGATTGATTGATTGATTGATTGATTGATTGATTGATTGATTGATTGATTGATTGATTGATTGATTGATTGATTGATTGATTGATTGATTGATTGATTGATTGATTGATTGATTGATTGATTGATTGATTGATTGATTGATTGATTGATTGATTGATTGATTGATTGATTGATTGATTGATTGATTGATTGATTGATTGATTGATTGATTGATTGATTGATTGATTGATTGATTGGGTCATCTTGTTTGGTCTTCAGTCGAAATTGTTTTCAATCCAAAGTCCACGTCTATAAATAACCAAAGTTAGTAGAGGCGTTTTATAAATTAGCGTTTACCATAACTTACCTATTAGAGTATTCTCATGATTTAATTCTACTGTTTACCTTGAAGTGTACGCATTCTTCAGCAGATCTGAAGAAATCAGTTGCAGGGTAATGGAAGAGTTCGCACTTCCCGGTGTCTGTGTAGTAGTTCGCTGAAAGACAGGCTTCGTTTGGCAGACAGTGTTCCAACAGGCACCTCACTCGACTCCGAACACCATAGATGACAACAGAGGGCGCATTTACGGAACAAACCGGTTGACCTTCACTATCCTTAACTCGGATGTAGAGGTTGGCTGAAAGGTTTCCTTCCACCTGGAAAACTTTGAGGAACCCAGTAATGATCCATATAGAAACGACAAGCATTTTGAAATGAAAATGCGTTAGCGAGTAAAGCCTGCTAATAATGCTTCACGGTTCTTTCATTTCCCTTAAATAGGCCTATATCTGTTCTTCCACTCTTACTAGCAGCAAAGAAATCAGTAATATTTACGCAGATTCCATGTTCAATTGCTGATATTGATTTGTCGGCTTTGTCTTTGTACCAAGGGTGCTAATCAATTCAAACTTGTTTGCCAAATTGAGTTCGCCATCACATCAGCGTCACCCAATCCATTAATTACGCCGAACGAAGAGCGGTTTATTTTGGACAGCATAATATATCTACAAAGCATTGCATTGTTTGTTTTTGGGTCCAGGTTCTAATCTTTAGCTGTGGCTCCATGAAGACTATTACGATCGGTCGACACGGTCTACATTATGTGGGAATCGCACACGTTGCTTCCTTCAATTGATCGTTTCTCGCTTGCTCGATGTAGAATAACAAACCTTCTTGATTGATGACGACCAATAATCAAAAACCGAACCTAGACCACACAGAACAACTTATTAGCAGACGACTCACTTGGCTGCGCTAGATTTCACGGTTTCATTGACGAATCTGAGACCACCAGAATGTTAAATACCAAAGGAGACCATGATGGTTATCATCATCATCATAATCATCATCATCATCATCATCATCATCATCATCATCATCATCATCATCATCATCATCATCATCATCATCATCATCATCATCATCATCATCATCATCATCATCATCATTATCGTCGTCGTCATACTCGTCGTCATCGTCGTCATCGTCGTCGTCGTCGTCATCGTCGTCGTATTGGCCTTCTCCTCCTCATCGTCGTCTACATGATTATCATCATCAACATAATCACCATCATCATAATCATCATCATCGAAGTCGTTCTCGTCGTCCTCATCATCAGTATCATTATTACTGCTACATTTTTTAACGTCGATCATTTTCCCAACAACTAAGCCTTACAGAGTTTTAAACGTTTAAAAATCATTGGATAAGTAACTGTTATCCATTAGATCTGAGAAAGTCAAAAGTTTTCGCTGGATCTTTTAAGGATAGGGGGATAGCATACAATTTTACAAACAAAATGTTAGGGTAGCGCTCGTCTTGCAACGTGGAATGTACGGGTTCAAGCCTTCCCTGATATAATTGTCTCTTTGGCAAATGCGTTGGTCTGTACTTGAACGACTCAGATTGTGTACTCTGTAGGTCGTCTTCGAATAGCAAATACGAAGAGTCTTTTAAAACCCACATGGATTCATAAATCACGACAGAAAGATCTAAAATAATAAACACCGTGTTATGTTATGTTACGAATTAGAGAGAAGATTCACTGAGTTGCATTCTGCGAAACCTCTAAAACCGTTCAAGGAAATTTCCGCTAGACTGTTGATGTTGTCATTCGATAAGAACAAGTTGACGTGCAGAAAAATCATGCTCTTTAGTGGGCCTACCATGGAAGACGTTTGTGAGTCGTATCTACTACCAAGATCTCGCATAACCGTAGAAACGGAAACAAAGAAGTTTTGTATATAACCTACGTTTGTGATACATTGATAAGACATTCCCAAGAGATGGCATAACCCATGCGCCTCCACTATGTCCTCTCTAGATGCAGACGTGGATATCTACGCAGGAATTCCACTGCGAAAGTAGGTAGATGAAACGTGTGCTGCTGCAAACCAATTCAATAACCCACCATTTACATGTAGTTCCGCAGAGACACTCGTACATCCCTTCGTTTTGACACGCTTCGATGACTGTAATTCCATCCTTGTAGGCCTGTCGAAGTTCAGAATGCGTCATATTCAATCTGTCTTCAAATGCACCAGGCAAACACTCTCCAGTCTTGAGTCAACCAGGTCGGCGATCATTGTGCTCTGCTGCGTGTCGAGATAAGCTCAGTTGTCGCTCCTTCGTGCATCAGATCGAGGCGATCGCCTTTTGTCATGTCTTTGATCTTCGTTTGGAACAGCTGTATATGCATGCTGTTGCATCTAACGCTGTTCACCAAACATTTCCAAACTGTCTTAAAATGTACTTATTTAGATCAGTTAGTCATTGCTGCAGCGCCCATATAAAGTACATATACTGTTAAATCGTGAACTGTCTTCACGCATGCATAAATAGTGATATACTTATCTTTTAAGTGGGAGAATGGGTAAGTACAGTACTTACCTCGAGATAACGGCAGCTGTCTCGCTGTATGGACTTAGGTAGGCCGATTCTAGCTGGATGTTCTTGTCGTAACAGCTCTATTCATAGATCGATCAAGGCCAGGAGTTTGCATATGTACTTGTAACGAACCGTGGTACCGGCGCTATATATATCAGCTTGTTGTTAAAGTGTGTTGGCACATCGATATTTGCTGGAAACTCCTTTTGGCCATATCTGACGTAACACTCCCTAGCCTATTAGTACCTGCCCTGATGACCTGGTATTTCTCAGAAACTTAGGCGAAGTTTTCATCTTATGCGACTCTATTTCGAGGCGGGTACCCGGAAGCATTTAAGCATTTTCCTGTTGTGACTAATGACGATTTGAACCCTTCAGTGAGCAAAAATTAGTGGTCTCTCTTCTCATAGGATCTCACGACAGCACGTTCATCGTCAGAGAGTGTGGACTTCACAAATGGTTCTAGTGTAAGCGATGTCTGGATGAATGGCGGTCGACGTCAGGCAATCCGTTCGCTGCCCTCGTCGGAGTTGTCGTCGTCGACGTCTCGTTCTGAGTCCGTACGAGTCAAGGCGAGAAGGATTCTACCTCATCCTCCTGTGTTGGGCGATGGGAAACGCCTTCGGCGAAGCATCATGTCAGCGTCTTCTACGTTTGTCTTCGCTAGGATTGTATCATGCCATGTTCCGTCAATGCAAGTCTACGCTTCCTATGCTGGACTGTCATGGATGTCGACGTTGCCGATGCCTCGTCGTCGCCTAAGAATTATCCTCGCGTATCTCCATTTTCCAAAATTCCGAGATAATCGAGGTTGAAGTTTGGGCCGCATTTTACGGAAAAATTAGAAATTCAATGCAATAAGGAGGGCATTATCAAATTACAGTTCACACACAGACGTCATATTAAAATATAAACATTGCATATAGACCCTGCATTAAAAAAATTAACGATTAGAGCTGTTTTTCAGAAATTTGTGAAAATTTTGTATAAAATGGATTTACAAATATTACGAATCATCCTACGAAAAACAAAGACATGAAATGATTAAATCAAGCAACGACCAATTATTAGAGAGTGTTTTTTGTTAAAATATTCATGGATATAGTCTGGATTTTTAAAATAAAACAAACTTTTAATTGTCTGGATATGCGACACTTTAATCCCGCTAAGCGTACAGGTTTATACCGTTGTATCTCCTGCTCGTCCAATCAACGACGAGCTTTCTCTGGACATACAACAACAGACACTGCTACACAACGAATGCTGTGTGGATATACGATAAAATGTTTCTGAAAACAGGACATAATTATGACAGTATATTTTGTTGAATATCTTTAAAACGACCCGTCGTATCTCTTAGCCATTGAAACTGAAGAAAGATCCAAAACATTCTGCTACAAATCAACTCTAAACTGCTTTTCGAAAAATGTGGAGATACGACAAGATAATTCTCAGGCGACGTCGTGTAACAGATAATATCGTTTACGATCCCATATTGGAGCTTCAGCGCGAGATGCAACGCTCGGTTGCCCATGACACTATGTCGACCGACCGTATGACCTTTTCTCTTGGAAATGCCTAACATGGTGGACCGCTCTTATGTCGCCAAAGAGTTTAATTATGGAGAATTTTTAACGAATCTCTGTCACCCAGTGATAGAAATAGCGTGGTAGTAGTAGAAGTACTGGTGGTGGTAGTAGTGGTGGTGGTGGTAGTAGCCTATTAGTATGAATAAGACTTATCAATAGATGGTAATAATAAATATTATTATTGATCATTAATTTGACACAACAGTAGATGAACTTATGAGTGACCACGAGTGAGTGTTACCAGGAAGCTATATCAAACTAGCTTCTGCGATGGATGACACAAGAACAATTATTGTAGTGATTTTATGCAATGACAATCAAGACCTTTTGTCTGTCGAATTCATACAAGTTGAGAAAGTGTGCTGGTGGTCGATATTGCTGTCTATGTGTCCGCTAAATTTAAAAGTTCCGTTGCATGTGTGTGTGTCTCTCTGTATTTATATATCTACAGATCATTGTATCTCGCGTCTCTCTTCCTCTCTCTCCCTCTCTGTCTGTCTGTCTCAGTCTGTCTCTCCTCCTCCTCCTCCTCCTCCTCTCTCTCTCCCCCAACTCTGTTGCCTTCTCTCTTGGTTGCTGCTTAACGACACTGTGTCATAACAAAGATGATTAGTGTCGCCCTCCTCGTTTCTCCAGGCTTGGGACTGGCACTACCACAGGTAGGGTAGTGGCGGAGTTGCTTTCTGTATGTCTGTCTCTATTTATATCTGTCTCTCTTCCTGTCCGTTTCATGCTCCATGTTTCTGTCTCTGCTGTATGTGTTTGATGATTCTGTTTCCTACATTTATATGTCTACTTTTCTGTCACCAATAAAATCTGAATAAAACGAGTGAAGACGAATAATATTTTAATATGACTTTGTCAACTGCAGAACAATCGACGAACAACATTCAGTTAAAATCAAATTAGGGCCCAACGCACAAATCATCATAATAAAATTGTAAATAAAAATACTATACATTAAGCACTGACAGTTTGATAGCTAACGCAACAACGAACAAGAATATGCGAAGAACTGTTTCAACCCATTTTATGCCTCCTTGCATTCTGAGGGCACTGCCTACAGAGTAACCTCTAGTACTGTTTGAAGGTTTTTCAGTCACGATCACCATTATTATTTAGAAAGTTTCTGATAAAATGCGTTACACACTTCACATTCTATTTTTATTCCGCACTTCAACGATTTTAGATATTAAATTTGAGTCAGGTTTATATGAACTGAGATTGAGAGATGTGGCTTGCTGCGAATCCTTAAATGAACTTCAAGTTCCGGGGAAGGTGGCTGCTCTTACATGCTGAATCTTCGAAATGCAACTACGTGGCTTTTCAATTGTGAATAGCCAAACAAATTAGGACGATTTCCTTCTGTAATAAATCTGCGTCTTCATCTGGCTGAATATTTTAATGCAGGTAGTAGACTCGTTTGAATTCATATCTTGAAGAATAATCTTATCAGTTTTTCTTGATCATCATTCGCCCACTTGAAACGAGACGGGTAGGGGCAAGTCCAAGAATCTGAAGAGTTCCCCAGGAGTTTCCACTTGTCTGGTGTGAATTAAGAGTTGACGTTCCGCAATGGTCAGAGGCGTACGGGGCTGAAATGCCGCCCGGGGCGACGGCCCAAAATGCCGCCCTTGGCCACTTAATTTTGGATATCTTATTTTCTCTTAGAGATTTCAGTTTTCATGATGATCGTCGATCTCATTGCTTATAAGCCTACAATTTTATTTTAGGAAGTTGACAGCTTCTCTGTATTTATCACTTTTCACTGCATTTTTTAATTATCCGTTTTAGCTATGGGGTCGTCCATTAATTATGTCAACAAAATAGGGGGAGGGGGTTTGGAAAAGTTTGACAGTTGTTGACAAGGGGGAGGGGCACGGTACAATTTGACGTCAACAATTGTTTTCCCAATAAATCAACACAGACCCTTCAAACTGGTAGCTTAAACATTAAGTAATGCTAAAAATGTATAAAGTGCTTAATACTACTAAAAGCTGGTAATAAACTTAACTCATTTTTTTAAAATTCGAGATTGTATTTTGTAGTGTAAAAAATCTAAAAAAATATTCTACATGTATTGAGCCATTGTGTTTTATTAGGGGGGTTCTGGGATTGTTGACATAATTTTTTAGGGGTCCTTCAATGTTTAACTGTTGTTGACAAAGGGAGGGGGTCAAAAACTGCCTAAAATTTGTTGACATAATTAATGGACGACCCCTAGCCTATAGCCTACATTTTCAACTTACTGAAACCAATATTATTAGATAATAGAACATTTTATTGCATGAGTTGCGGACTGCGGAGGTAGATGAAAAAATATCGGCGCGTAGCTGCGGCACCACCTACTAGGCTTATTTTTTTTAGATTTTCTCCCGGCTTCAGCTCCGAATTTTTAGTGTTTTTCAAATTCCAGCTCCATTATTTGGATTATGGATAATAATATAATATGCTCATATTAATTTTAGTTAACACTAAAAAACTGCTTCCTGTTTCTACCTCTCACAGTGATGCCGTCCCTAACGGAGGCTTAGGGGCGGCATCGGAAGCCAAGCCGACTTCACCAAAGTGACGGTTTCTTTCTTTTCTTCCTTCCTTTTCTTCCTTTTTCTCTCTCTCTCTCCTACTTTTTCATTTTTTGTCCAACATTCAATCCTTTTTTATTTTTCTTCAACCCTATTTTGCCGCCCCTGCACAAGTGCCGCCCGGGGCGACTCGCCCCCCCCCTGCCCCCCGTACGGTACGCTACAGGCAATGGTTCCACCACCAACCTCCACTGTCTCCACATCTTACGCCGACATAGTTGTCATTGTCGCTGTCAATTGTGGTGAATTTCATTCCGTTTGTCTTAAAGTTGGGGTTGGTTGCAACATTGAATGCATCTCCCGCATCTCCTGTGTATCCAGACACGTTTATGGCATACTGACTTACTTCGTTACTCAGACGGAAAGACTCATACTCGGCCGAATACCCTTTCCCTGTATCGCCTGACTGGACTTCTACTCTTAGCTTCCAGTTTCCACTTGACAACAGTTGGTAGAGTTTCTCGTTTCCGAACCAGAAGTATTTCCCGGCCGGATCTCCAAAACCAGTTCTGTAGTCGATCCACGATCTGTTGAATATAATTGAACCACCGTCTGCAACATTTTTCTGAATGATCAGCCATCCGTGAATGAATATCGACGGAATGGGTTGAGCGGTGTTCGGAACAGTCAAGTTCTGAGTGACATAGTCAGCTTTGAAGTCTAAGAGAGAGACAATAGCTAAATGTACGTTCAATTTCACTCTAATAAAAACGGACAAACATAATAAGCCATCTCAAGGTGAGCTATCTTATGACTATGCAAACATCAGAATCTAGTGTGGCCAAAACACGTATAAACAGCATCAATTTTGCAATAAAACACAGAAAGTGGACACTGTATTTTGAAATAATTAGACAAAACAGTATACAGTAGGGTGTCCCAGAAAAACCAAAGTCCTCAGATTTTAATGGCCAACCTCTAAAAAGTTTCTCTTGGCTATTCTGATAAAAATGCAAAGTTACAGCAAGATTGAAGATCATTTAGACGTGGCTCAAAGCCTTTTCAAATTTCGTATACCCCCATGCATTAGCCTGTGTGGAAATTTTACCAACATATCGGTTTTCAATGCATAACTTTCAAACGGGAAGAGATATTCAAAATTCCTTTGGTGAGGTTTCCTGGAAATGTTTGCTCACAGCATAGGTTTTGTCTCATAAGGTTACTCTTGCATGACGCCATGTGACATGACGTCAAACTTTGACGTCACAGTTGACATTGCGTTGGATCAATGGTTCCTCTTGTCGAGTTGTTCTTAAAAGGTTAATTTTTAGGTATCAAGTTATGGTTCTAGGAAAGAAGAATTTGCATACAATATTCTTGAAACCCCTTAGCAGCTTCTTCTTCCAAAACATGTGACATGACGTCACTCAACTTTTTAAGCAACCACTCCAATCTCCAAAGCCAGAAGTCTTGGAAAGGAGATCTCGATGTCTGCAGAGTAGGGTTTTCGACTACAAGGAATTTGATAATAATATTATATTTCACAGTCCATGTGACCTCAGTCACCGTGACGTTCCCAGTGACCTTATATATATCCATAGCCACCCACAAGTCTTAGAAAGTTGATCTTGGTGCCAACTGTAAAATGTGTGGCTACAAGAAATCCTGAAGACACATGCCTACCACTCTGCTGTAATTAAATTCCATAATCTATAATATCAAGTAACACGTTGATTGGGTTGTACAGTTAATATGACCTTGGAAGGTCGTCGACAGTTTCCTAGATCAATTTTCTGTGAATCACAACGTACAATAACAAATCTCATGATTAGGAAAGTGCTTATATGCCTTCACTGAATATGAACCACAATCACAATTCTATTGCTTGCAATTCCCGAGAAACGAAGGGCAAACACGCGGGGTCGTCAAGTCAAGTGACTTTGAACCTCAGATGTAGTGTAATGTAATTGGTAACTTATATAGCGCCGTTAATAGCAGTGACCATTCAGTAGTGCTCCGAGTGCGAGTACCCCTAGAGAAGAAATAGGTTTTGAAGAAAGAGAAGTAGGAAAAGATCTAGAAGGAATGGAAACGCGTAAAGAGGAGGTGAGGGAATTCCACAGGGCAGGCCCAATGGTGAGGAATGACCTAGCTTGCGCCAAAGTGGTCCTAGTTCGCGGGACAAAGAGATCATGCTGGTCCAAAGAAAGGAAAGGTTGGAGAGAAGCTGCAGAATGAGGAAAGCGATCGTAACCTATAATGTTGAGTGTACAGTTTTTATGGCGGCCCTTAAAATCATAAAAATTAATAGACATCAAGAAAACAATTCTAGCACTTGTAGTTTCGGAGAACCAAATGTTGAACATTGCCGGTCAATGGACTCTGATCTACAGTCATGCACTCAGCATATGAGTCATCATGACTCTGTTGAGTATACTTCTTTGGAATCCAAGACTGAAATACATCATATACGCCAGAAATGTTTTTACATAACTTGTAGTTCCCGTGAGGCCAAAGGTTAGCCATTACAGGTCGAGTGACCTTGAACTACAAAGTCATGCTATGGTCATACGATGGTCATACCAGGTTGTTTATAACTCTATTTTATTTCCTTGAGCCCAGAAATTTTGGACTGACACCTGCTTTTTAGCCTTCACCGATAACGAAATATTATGACAATAGTTGTCAAATGACCTTGAAAATGAAGGTCATCCGACTGTCCTACAATGTGAGAAATAGCATTTTTGACTTCACCCCGGAAAACCCTGTCATAGACAAAAAAATCACTTCTCGATTGCTTTTAGTTTCTGAGATACTCTGGGATAAAATTTCTCAATGGTAAATCAATGTGAAAGATTCAGCTATACAATGCTTAACTTAGAGTCGCTTGAGCCACGTCTAGATGTTAATCAAATTAGCTGTAATTTCATACAATATAATAACTAGTCCTAAAGAAACTTTGTAGGGGTTGGCCATTAAGATATATAAACTTTTGAAAAGTCTCTGTCATTTTGGGACACCCTAGTATACAGGACTGAAACTCCTTTTAAAACAAATATCTTATGTCCGCTCTAGACTCTAGTGTTGATACTTTTTATTCATGACTATGAGAATAGAGCTAGAGTTCTTACAGTTCTTTTGGGGCATTTAACTAAAAAAAATAACAGACTATTATAATTATTAGCCAGTACTTTAAAACGCCTTACAGGTGAGCGTTGCGATTCTATTGTGTTTTATGGTATGATGTAACCGAGCGGTTTTCAAACGGTGGTATGCGTATCACTAGTGGTACGCCAGGTGTCGCCGAGTTGTAAGCGAAAAAATTCAAACAATTTACATTTTCTATGAGTTTATGCCCATCGTTTTTGATAAGCTATCGTGGGCTTCTTTTTCTTTAAATTTTCTACTAGTTTAACTTTATGTCTACCTCCCAGACCTTGCAAGAGAACTTACGACGATGGTTTACTTTAAATACTGGGCCCACAAACCCGCGCCGATAAAACCGTGCGCACAGAACCGCACTATTAATAATTGTAGAACTTTTGCAAGATTTAATAAGCCTAAATACCTGTGCTATCTTCCCTCCCATGAGTCGCAATTTTCATGGACGCGGTTTTGTATGGGCGTGGTTATTAACAGCGCGGTTCTGTGCGCGCGGTTTTTATGTGTAATTTTTTACCCGGGAAATGTCAAACATATTTAGAAAAATATTAATTAATTACTCATAGATAAGCAGGTTGCCCAGGAGCGTTTCGCTTTAAAGCATCCAGTATCCGATGGATCCGTGATATTCTTAACGCAAGTGTAGCGGATGGTTCCGTTGTAAGTGAAGGGGAACGAGCAGCATTCAGGCGGAACAATATTGCTCGTTCCATTGACTGAAAAGACAAGAGAACAAAAAAGCACCTCTATTTTCAGACTTAGTCCGACTAATGTGAGTGATAGTTTTCTGAATGGCTGTGATTTTATGGTCAAACTGTCATCCAAATGTACCGTAGTTTCAGGTAGCAAAACGTAGGCCCTAATCGTGATCTCGAAATTTGTACAAATCTTGAAAGCGAAGTCACGGGAACCAGCTTATTCAGAAGCACAGGATAAGATCTACGCTGGTTACCTTTACCAAATCGATTTGAGATTAAGTGATTGATTCTTCCTCCTTTATTTGTGTGTGTAGTAATATTGTTATTGTTGGGTATATTCTCGATTATCTCAAAGAACTGTGCGTCTCTGTCTCATCCATTTCCAGCAACATATATTTTCTCACTGCTGCGCATGGTGACCTAGTTGGTCCGTCGACTCTAACATCCACAGTCCAGCACAGAAGTTTCGCAATGGTCGGTATAAACCTTCTGGAGATGCGACATAAACTTGTTGGTCTATCTCCCCGTTGTTTTCGTAAGCGCTTGAAAACTATCGTGAGGCGCGGTTGTCTAGGGGTATGCCGGAGGGTTGCGGGTTCGAATCCACCTCAAGCCGCCGCGTAGGGACCCTGGGCAAGTCCTTCACTCGCAATTGCTCATGCGCTTAGGCGTGAAATTCCGATTCAGTGTACGCGCTGTAGTCGGGAGCGCCTCTGAGTAGAAATCTTGAAGGGGCGCTATAACAAGTGCTCATACATACATACATACATACATACATACATACATGCATACATACATATTGTATTCGGTCAATGCGTCCAGAACAAGACTAATCAGTGCGAGTCCGAGTGACAAACGGGGTCTGGCCGGTGCTGCCTTTGGTTGGGCCAGCCTGTTGTTGATCGCGAGGCGGTCGGAGCTCTGATCGCGAAAGGTTAACAGAATGATCGGGGAAAGACCGATTGTAAGAATAAAAGGCTCACAGGTCTGTAAATACGGGGAAGGTAAGACCCCGTTGGTACCGTTCGAAAAGTACGTGGAAAGACCGATCGTGAGGAGTAAAGGCTCATCACAGGCCTGTATAAATACGGGAACAATTTCCTACTGGTTCCGTTCGATCAAATAAGGGGAGAGTGATTCCGTTGGCGCCGTTCGATTAAAACGGGAAGTCCGTTTTAAAGAGTATATTTTACCATAATATGAAAGGGGATCACTCTTCCCTTATTCATTATGCCTACAGATAGAGAAAGAGACAAACAGACAGAAAGAAATAGAGGGAGATATAGACAGAGACGGAGGGAGACGGAAAAAAGGAGGGAAGGAGGGACGGACGACCGGAGGGACGGATAGGCCTAGGCAGAGGCAGAGGATGAAGCAGGGAGAGAACTAGAGGAAGAGGCAGATGTAGAGACGGAGAATGAGGCTGAGGAATAGGGAGAATGTAGGGTGGGTTGCGGCATATCGAAGAATTTGCCATAGTAACAAAACCACCCTCAGGAGTGGAAAGGCAGACGGAGAGGCGGAGGAAGAGGCAGCAGGAGGAGGGTAAAGAGGGAGGAAATATAAAGAAGCAAATGTGATACTAAGAAAAGTATGCACAAACAAAAATAGTTATACAAACCTCCAGTGCAAAAATTGACAGCGGGTAAATTGCTTCTCTACAAACAATAACCATACTTTGTATATTTTCTACCTACATGACTGATGCCCTACACTGGCTTCCCGTAGCCAATACAAGGTACTGTTCTTAGTCTTAATGACTCAGCAGGGTCTAGCTCCTAAATATCTTTGCAACATAATGCGCAAACCTCTGTCTGCTGTCTCTTCCCGCCCTCTCCGGTCTGCGAATAGTCTTGATCTCCTAGTTCCCGGGCAAGGACTGCCACGGCACAATACCGTGCGTTTTTGCCATCGTGGGCCCTCCTATGTGGAATGACCACCCCCTCAATCCGTAAGAAGATTTTAGTCGGGGTCCCATCATCATCATCCCTTCATTGCTTGAAGATTTTTTTATTTCCTCTAGGCTGTCACCTCTGAATAGCTAGTACTGCCAGGGGCGCTTTACAAATTCTCATATACGTTACCATGAACCTGGAGGAACACCAAAGACAATAATTATGTTGAACACCTGACAGTTTGCCATTGGACAAAACTTGCTGACGTCGTTTATTTAAATAACTTGAAAGCCATGCAAGTGCAACTTTACCGTAACTTACCTCTTCTCATGAATGACTTCTACCTTTTACCTTGTAGTGTACGCATTCTTTAGCAGATCTGAAGAAATCAGTTGCAGGGTAATGGAAGAGTTCGCACTTCCCGGTGTCTGTGTAGTAGTTCGCCGAAAGACAGGCTTTGGTTGGCACACAGTGTTCCAACATGCAGCTGACTGGACGCCGAACACCATAGATGACAACAGAGGGCGCGTTTACGGAACAAACCGATTGCTCCTCAGCATCCGTAACTCGGATGTAGAGGTTGGCTGAAAGGTTTCCTTCCACCAGGAAGGCTTTGAGGAGACCAGCGATGACACAGATGGAACCGGCAAACATTTTGATATAGAAACACTAAAACGAGTAACATCTGTTTGAAAATGCAACACGGCTTCTTCAATTTCACCAAAATATATCTGTTCTTCCACTCTAACTAGTTGCAGAAAAAGCAATGATGTTTTCACAGAATTCTCTGTTCAATTGTTGCTATTGATTTGCCGGCTTTGTCTTTTCTAACAAGGTTGCTATTCAATTCAAACTCGCTTGCCAGAATGGGTGTGCCATCGCGTCAGTGTCACCCAATGCAATAATAATGACGCCAAACGAAAAGCGACTTTGTTGGGCGGCATATAAATGTCTAGAAGCAGTATAGTTTAATTCATACGTCAGCGCTCTGATCTTGAGCTGCGGAACAAAGGAGACTGTGACGATCGGTCGACATTGTATACACTGAGTGGGAATCGCTTCCTTTCACTGATCGTTTCTCGCAATGTGGAATAATCCTTTGTGATCGGTGACGACCATTATTCAGAAACCGAACCAAGTCTACACGGATTTATTTATTAGCCGATTATCTATATTCAGTT
Organism: Aporrectodea caliginosa; assembly: GCA_020284085.1. Lineage (NCBI taxonomy): Eukaryota > Metazoa > Annelida > Clitellata > Crassiclitellata > Lumbricidae > Aporrectodea > Aporrectodea caliginosa. The sequence continues at coordinate 811,569 of JACEVL010001036.1, forward strand.
GCCTTAGATTGCATGGTGTCACTGATGTCATTGTGACGGAGGAAGTCTAACTTGCAAGCAAGACCAAGATTCATTCATTCCTACATCTATCACAATCGTCATCACTGCCTGTCTATGTCAATGATGGCAGGTAACCGTTAGATCATTTGAGGATACGAGATGAGAGATTATTCTGTCAAAATTCATTATTGCCATTATCTGCGAATGTCTCTTGACGAGTATGCAGCTTAGTTGTTTAAGCTACCATACGCTGACGATGATGAGACAGTTACGATAGTTGCAACAACTACAAGAACTAATCGCACTAGATATACCATTCTGATCCTCCTGCAGAATGCCGTCTATGCTGCTGGCGTAGACGTCTGAACGAATTTCCGACTGCTTTTCTACTGCCTTACTTATCCTAAGTCTTTCGAAGGTCCATTGTAAAGGTGCTCTTTGATTGGTTTCTCAAACCCCGGATACCCAAGAATGACATCTTAAGAATCCTACCAAGGATTGTGGCCTCAATCAAATCTTACCTCACTATAATAACCAATTAAGGAGTTCCTTCGGGCGGACAATAAAAAAACCACGATTCACTGGGGAAGCCACGTCAAAATAGATAGATAAAAATCGATAGATGAAGGAAGCCAGAAGCAGGGTACGGTGGGAATGCAAGTTACTGAAGTTCGGGCATAAATAACAACAAGGAATTGACTGAACAAACGAAATTGGGCAGAGAATTCCAAAGTTTAGGACTAGAGACCGAAAATTGTGACCTTGCCCGAAAAGCCCTAACGAAGGCGGAACAAAATCAAATCTGGGTATATGATGCTGTACTGGCTTCGGTTAGCAGTGCCTAATAGTTAAAAGCGTGTGTTTCTATAATTGTTTAAGATGATGAAGAAGATGATGATGATGATGATGATGATGATGATGATGATGATGATGATGATGATGAAACCGACAATTTCTCCAACGCCGCAACACAGCACATGCCGTTACAAGGGCGCTTTAACAAATCAAATCGTCAGTCTGCATACGCTTTAGGGAAGTATAGTAAAGTCTTGAGACTAGACTTGAAAGCTTCGACTGAAGTTGCGGCACGGACTGAAGGTGAGAGGCTGTTCCAGCACCTCGGTCCGGCCACCGAGAAGGCTCGGTCACTGAAGGACGTGTTTGATCTTCGCACATGTAGGTCTCATTTACAACTCGAGAGACCCGCCTCCGATGACGAGACACGGACACAGTATGCACTAAGATAGTCAGGCGACACATCATGTAGGGATTTATAGACCAGCAGTGCCAGTTTGTATTCGATGCGGTGCGGTACCGGAAGCCAGTGCAGCACAACAGAGGTTATTTCGGCCTCTTCTCGTTGTCTTAAGACGTTTCTTTTTTCGCAGAGTTCTTCACACTGGGAGCGCTATTGATTGGGTATTACTGTGAGAAGCGCTTTATAAATTTCTAAATACAATCACGGAGTAATGGTGCTATATGATCGAATTTCCGTCAGTTACATATAAGCCTCGCTGTTGCATTGAGTACTGACTCTAGCCTATAAAACAGATGCTTGATGCTCCGGCCAGAAGACTATTTCAGCGGTCGACCTGGGTGACCACGAAACAGATGACCGCCGTTTGCTCTGTCTCGAATGACAGTGACCGCACACAGCTCTTGATCAATCTCAGCTGGCGGAAGCATCTGCTCACCATCTGTCCAACGTGGTGCGACATTGGCAGTTCAGCTTCGAACGTAACTCCCAGATCACGAACGACCGACGACGGCTGAAGTGGTATTCCACAGACGACAAGTGGATTTTTGACAGTGTACTGGCATGTAGGTCTATCAGTGATTACCTATGAGAAATCGCGAGTTTAAATTTACCATCTGCGAATGTCATAATGACTATACTAAATTAGAGTATATACATTACGCCACTGACCATATCACCAATAAAATCTCCATAAAACGAGTGAAAACGAATTTTAACATGATTAGATCAACTGCACAGTAATTGACACACACGACTTATATAAAATTAGAGCTCACGGGACATGTAAAATTGTAGTCGTTGCTGCAAAGCATCATAATAATAATAACTTAATAATAATAATAATCTTCGTTTAATATTTTCAAACTGACGCAGTTTGATTACAAATCAGTATGAACAGATGATCACAAGTTATTACAGCAGTCGAATTTAACTGTATACGGCAGTCACGCAAGGCGCCCATCACGTCCTACATCTCGCGAATGATAGGTTGTGTGGACCTTTTGGGAGGGTACGGGAAGCGATCCAGCTACCTACTGCTCTTCACGCCAGTGACGTTACCACTACACTATGGACCCCAACTTGTAAATAAAAATACTATACCTTAAGTACTAAGAGTTTGATAGCTAGCACAGCAAGGAACGTGATAATGCGAAGAATAGTTTCAACCCATTTTATGCCTCCTTGCATTATGTGCACGTTTCATACACAGTAACTTTCCGGACTATTTTATCGGTTTTTCATTCACGATCATAATTATTATTTAGATAGTCTTTGAAAAAATGCGTTACACACTTCATATTATATTTATTCCACACATCAACGATACTAAAGAGTAACTTTGAGTCAGGTTTATATGAACTGAGATTGAGAGATGTGACTCGTTGCGAATTCTTAAATGAACTTCACGTTCCGGGGAAGGTGGTTGCCCTTACATGCTGAAGCTTCGAAATGCACCACGTGTCTTTTAATTTGTGAATAGCCTAACAACTTCGAACGATTTCCTTCTGTAATAAATCTGCGTCTTCACCTGGCTGAATATTCTGTATGCAGGCAGGAGCCACATTAGCCAGTACTTAATTTAAATTTTAAAGCGAAGTCTGCTCAGTTTTTCTTTATCATCATTCGCCCGCTTGAAACGAAACGTGTAGGGGCAAGTCCAAGAATCTGAAGAGTTCCCCAGGAGTTTCCATCCGTCGAGTGTGAATTCAGACAAGACGTTCCGCATCGGTTAAACCACCAACCTCCACCGGCTGCACTGGCACAGTTTCCGTCGGAAAAGTAGTCATCGTCGTTATCAAATGTGGTGAAGTTCATTCCGTTTGTCTTCCAGGTGTTATATGTTGCAATATTGAATGCATCTCCCGCATCTCCTGTGTATCCAGAGACGTCTATGACATACTTGCTTACTTCGTCACTCAATCGGAACGACTCATACTCGGCCGAATACCATTTCCCTGTATTGTTTGACTGGACTTCTACTCTTAACTTCCAGTTTCCACTTGACAACAGTTGATAGAGTTTCTCGTTTCCAAACCAGAAGTATTTCCCAGCTGGATCTCCAAAACCATTTCTGTAGTCGATCCACGATCTGTTGAATATTGAACCGGAGTCTGGAACATTTTTCTGGATGATCAACCATCCGTGAATGAATATCGACGGAACTGGTTGAGTGATGTTCGAAACAATCAAATTGTGACTCACATAATCAGCCTTGAAATCTAAGAGAGACACATTACGTTCAATTTCACTTAAATAAAATAAAGCGGGGATACATGATTAGCCATATTCAGACGAGTTATCTCATGAATATGGACACGTCAGACTCTAGTGTGGCTAAAGCACTTATTAACAGCATTTTGCCTCGTAGTAAAACATAGACACTCTTGCCTCCATAGCTTGACAGAACCGTTGTATTTGGAGGTATTTAGACAAAACTGTCAATTATAGGACTTTTAACTGCTTTCACACCAAACATCTAAGTCCGCGTGTGTTCTTGACTCTAGTGTATATAGTAGAGGTCTGCGGGTAGAGCATTTTTGCTACCCGACCCGTACCCGTAACACGGGACCGTTACCCGTACCCGTACCCGACCCGTACTCGAAATTACTACCCAACCCGACCCGTACCCGCGGGTATACCCGTACCCGTACCGTACCCGCCACATAATTAATAGGACTTCACATAACCGAAGTCCATACCAGTTCAATGATCTTACAAGGCATGTGGCAGTAATAATAATAGCCTGACGAACATGGTGACGATCACAGTAATAATAATAATAAATAAATAATAATAATAAAATAATAATAAAATAATAATAAAATAATAGTAAAATAATAATAATAAAAATAATAGCAGTAATAATAAACTTGTTTCGGGGGACCGCAGGAGACAGCACGCCTCTTTCAGTGTCTTTCAATTTGCACACAACGGTTCAATGCTGGTGCTTTTCGGTGCACGTTTACACAATTGACCTGTGAAGATGACCATTAAGTCCAGAACAACAAAACTCTTCGGATAGTTGCTTAGAGCCTGAGGGATTACACTTACCTTTGGTGATTCAGAAATATAATAATAATAAATTAATAACTGTTATGCAGCCAGCCATAACACGGCAGTTTGCAACAAAATACCGCTATTTGAATAGCTTAAGTATTTCTGAGAGGCAAAGGGGTGACAAACATGGTGCTTCAACTATACCTAGCCTCAACTACCGTAACTGCATCAACGTGTTGTAAAGAAAGCACGGCAGCTGGACTGCCAGGTTCGGCGTCAGCTACCTCCGACCCCGGTTGTCGGGACTGAAACTCAGATGAGCTATAATATAGAAACGCTACGATCGGATTGTGTTGATGGAAACAAGCCATTTTGTAACTGTAAATTGAGCATCTGTAAATGAATGTCAAGCTCACTATGACACACGGACATAGGCCAACACAAGGCTTCGGTAACTAGACAAGTTACCGCCAGCAAAAAGTAAGTCCTTGAAGGTGCAAGACTCACAATCACATGCAACCCCAAAACTTCAGTTCGGTACGGGTAAAACCGGGTATACCCGTACCCGTAATGCTCCTACCCGTACCCGACCCGTAAAATGTCTACCCGACCCGTACCCGACCCGCGGGTACGGGTCGGGTACGGGTAAGCCCGCGGGTACGGGTATACCCGCAGACCCCTAGTATACAGGCCTACTTGTAACACATTACTTCGAGATAACAGTTAGTGCTGAGACTTATCGCATATAACATTATAAACTATTAATTATTTCCATTCTTCTTTTTTATCTGGCAATACCACTTTATGTAATGGGTTGCGGTGTGTCAACCTAGTGATTCAATATTAAACGAATATATATATATATATATATATATATATATATATATATAACTATGAGATTGGAGTTAGTGCTGACACGGTTCTATCGTAATTATAGTTCTTTTCGGGCATATAATTAAAAAATTGGCAGACTATTAGCCAGTATTTTAAAATCGCCTTCCTGGCGATTCTATTATTTGTTATCTGTTCGTTTCTTATGTCCTAATGGTTCCACTTGCTAATAACTGACAAAGAATGAATCGATGGAGCTAAGCAATTATGCTTAATGGACCGGCTCATTAGTTTGTTACAGTAACTTAATCGTCTGAGCGGATGGTATAACCACCATCCTTAGCGTTGCAAGAAACACCTATGAGGACTCTGCTGATGTGGCCATCGAAAATTAACCTCCAGCCGTATGACACTACTAAGAGTTTACAACGGATGGTGGCAACTAGGGTCCCTGCCAGCATGATCTTACGGAGCTCATGTAGGGTCTATAATTCCATATGGAGCCCTATAGAGCCCATGCCCCAGCTAAAGACTATGGATATGCTTGCAGGAAAGGCTTCTGGACACGATCTGGGAAGACATTAATTTAATTAAAGCGATAATGAGCAAAGTAACTATTGGGATGGGTGACCGCGTGTGGAATCCCCGTCCATTTGTTCAAGCTCACCCTACCATTCCTTCGATATCCATTGACCAGAACAACAGCAAGTTGGGGCTTTAAAAGTGCCCTGATCTTCTATATCGCTTCTACGGTGTTTGTGCTGCAGGTGAAACATCATTCAACCCCGGGTACAATACTTCGCAGGATTTTTTCCAAGCGCTTAATTAAACAAGGCAGTGCTTTTGCGTTACCTTTTCCTTACCTGTTATGTGTATTTTTTTCACGGTAAACGTACAACATGTTTAGAAAAACATGATTTTCCTTACTTATCGATGAGCAGGTTGCCCAGGAGTGTTTCGCTTTAAAGCATCCAATATCCGATGGGTCCGTGATATTCCTAACGCAAGTGCAGAAGATGGTTCCCATGTAAGTGAACGGAAGCGAACAACATTCAGGCGGAACAATAGTGTTCGTTCCACTGACTGAAAAGAGAAGAAAACAAAAATCGTCTTTATTTTCAAACTTAGTCGGACTAACGTGAGTGATAGTCTTTTGAATGGTGGTGATTTTATGGACAAATGTCAGACAATTTTACCATTGTTTAAAGTAGCAAGCACTTACTCAGGTTTCGGTATATATTAAGCTTCATATGAGAATATCTGCGCTGGTTACTTGTGCAAAATCGCATTGAGATTAGGAGTTTGATCTTTGTGTGTAATTGTTTTTGCTGGGTATTCTCTCTTATCTCTAAGAACTGTGCCTCTCTGTCTCATTCATTTCTAGCCCTAGATATTATCTCTCCTGCACATCCACAGTCCAGCACAGATGTTTCGGTATGGTCGGTCCAGCCTTCTGGAGTAAAATGCCTATGAACCGACACAAACAGTTTGGTCCTTCTTTCCTTCCGTTTCGAAGGCTCTTGATAAGTATTGCATTGTATTGTCTGGTCTGGTGTATTCCTCCAACGTTGCGCTGTATAAATTTGCGATTAAACATAGAACTATAATTGCAGCAATATAACTTGAAAATGCAAATTTGTAATGGAACTTTGATATAGAGAGTCCGAGGAGGAACAGACAGAGGAAGAAAGAGAGAAAGAGTAGAGGCAGAGGGAGGAAAATAGAGAGGGAGGGCATCTAAAAGTAATGGTTATACCAAAACAACTACGGTATCTAAAAACAACAATAGTTAGGCATATACAAACCTCCGTTGCAAAAATTGACAGCGGACGAATTGTTTCTCTACAAATAATAACCATCCACTGTATTTGATTGCAAGATCATTAACAATCACTCTAGATGGATGACATCTGTGGTTTTTGTCATCTTATAGCGCAGTTGGTCAACCGTTTACAGACTCCAACAAATTAGAACAAGTCGAAGGCCTGCTAGTCCAGCTTCCGGAACATTGAAGTACTTATTCCACCATCTTCTAGAATTCGCTCATAGATTATATTATAGACGTCGATGGCCTATCAACACAGTGTATTATGACACCGCAAATGGTGACTAGATAAATCGTGTGTTAAGTCAGACCAGACAAACCGTTTTCAGACTCCAGCAGTTGTTTATTTCACTGACCATGACCGACGAAATTTTTCTGCTGGTGGATTATTGTTAATGACTGTGTATAAGCTTACGCCTCAGCCGAATAATCTATTAGCCCCAGATTAATGCTTCTTAAGAGTTTCACTAGAGACGCAAGAACAAAATGTTTTACCTTAAACTGAAACGTTTTGTGCATGTTACGTCGTGCGTAAACAGCTGAGGGTTGCCGGGGATTAAATCGGACATCTCCTGCATGAAAGCTTGCTTCACGATTGGGTTACCTAACTTTATATCCATTCAATAACAGTCCGGTTGGATTCCGACGCAGTGGGCACGGTTGGTAGCGATTTTAGAGCGCATCCTTTTTGAAAACTTTGGATGGTAAATTTAACTTGACAGGAAAATCTATGCGTTCAGAACTGGAAGTTTCCAGTGATTAAAATTGCAGCTCTTGAACATTTTAATGATAACTGGGGTGGCCAAACATTGACAGTCCAATTAAAATCGTTAGAGAATCCAGAAAGGAGTCAAGGTTGCCAGCGCGGCTACAGCATTGTCAGTTAGATAAATTCCAATGAAATGATACATAAACAGTGCATTGTCTGAGGTTTATCTTGAGCTATAATGGATATAAACAAACTGGCATGGCTGCGAATAAATACTAGACCATATTCGACTGTTTTTCTGCAGAGTTTGAATGAATGTTGATTGCCTAACAATATTATAAAAATTATGGTCAATCAAACATGGAAAGCTTAAATTCAAATTGTCATGTTAGCCTCCAGTCAAGCGCCTGCAGCCTCAAGTTGGAGCTGCGTGTTTTGCACTATTAAGTTCTGATGTCGGACAAGCAAATTATTAATGACGCTGAACTTCTGCTGCCGGATGGCATTTAAAACCCATTCACAGAACAATTTCTGAGCTAGGGTGACTTTTGATTAAGGAAGTCGAATTCGCAACAATTCCAACTCTGCCATTTTTTTATCGTGTGCCCATAGTGGGCATGGTTGCAGGTGACGACCATAGTTTTGATAATACAACCTCTGTGTCAGAGTTTAGAAACCTGGTACTTGTACGATACCGACAGGTTTCCTTATATAAGTCGTGTAGGCCTAATCCACTTGGAAGGGTTTGTTGGACCATTTTGTTTGGGGCTCAGCCGAAATTGTCTTCAAGCCAAGCCCCATGTCTATAAAGAACTAAAGTTAGCAGAGGCGTTTTATAAATTAGCGTTTTCCCTAACTGACCTATTAGAGTATTCTCATAATTTAATTCTACCGTTTACCTTGTAGTGTTCGCATCCTTCAGCAGATCTGAAGAAATCAGTTGGAGGGTAATGGAAGAGTTCGCACTTCCAGGTGTCAGTGTAGTAGTTCGCCGAAAGACAGGCTTCGGTTGGCACACAGTGTTCCAACAGGCAACTCACTCGACGCCGAACACCATAGATGACAACAGAGGGCGCGTTTACGGAACAAACCGGTTGACCTTCAGCATCCGTTACTCGAAAGTACTGGTTGGTTGAAAGGTTTCCTTCCACCAGAAAGACCTTCATGAGTCCAGTTATAATACATATAGAAACGACAAGCATTTTAAAATGAAAACACGTTAGCGAGTAAAACCTGTTTTAAAATGCAGCACGGTTCTATTAATTTCACCTAAATATAGACTATCTGTTATTCCACTCTTGTTAGTTGCAGAAAAATCAGTAATGTTTTCCCAGACTTCCACGTTCAATCGTTGAAATTGATTATTGCCGGCTTTCTCTTTCCTAACAAGGGTGCTAATCAATTCAAACATGTTTGCTAAATTGAGTGCGCCATCAGATCAGCATCACCCAATCCATTAATAATTACGCACAACGAAGAGCGGTTTATATATATGTCTGCGAAGTATTGTATTTTTCTTTTTACCTCAGAGCTCTGATCCTTAGCTGTGTCTCCTTGGAGATTGTGACGATCGGTCGACATTGTCTACATTATGTGGGAATCGCACACGTGGCTTCCTCTCATTGATCGTTTCTCTTTTACGCGATGTAGAATAATCCTTCTTGTCGATGACGACCAATATTGAAGAACCGAACCTATACTACGCGGAGCATCTTATTAACATACAACGCACCTAGTTACCTCCGATTACACGGTTTCATTGACGTGATGGTGAGAACTCCAGAAGGTTAATTTGCGTACGAGACCCCATATGGCCTTCATCTTTATTGTCACTGTCGTCATCATAGTTGTCATGGTCGTCGTAATGGCTGTCTCCTCCTCATCGTCGTCTACATGTTATTGTAATCATCATCATCAGCAGCAGCATCAGCATCGTCATCGAAGCTGTCGTCGTCGTCATCCTCATCATTAATATCATCATTATCGAATCATCGTCAACAATCTGTCAACTTCGATCATTTTACACCAAGTTATAAGTCATGTTAATAATAATAATAATAATAATAATAATAATAATAATAATAATAATAATAATAATAATAATAATAATAATAATAATAATAATAATAATAATAATAATAATAATAATAATAATAATAATAATAATAATAATAATAATAATAATAATAATAATAATAATAATAATAATAATTACGGGATGTAGAATAATCCTTCTTGTCGATGACGACCAATATTGAAGAACCAAACCTATACTACGCGGAGCATCTTATTAACATACAACGCACTTAGTTGCCTCCGAATTTTATTGTTCTTAATTAATATTAAGTCCCCGGGGGATCATGTATACCTCGAAGCAAAAAAAAAAAAAAAAAAAAAATAATAATAATAATAATAATAAAAATAATAATAATGTTGTCAAGACCTTAAACCTCAAGACCAAGCAAGACCAAGACTTTGAAAAATCACAACACCCAGGTAACGTTAACCTTGAAATACAGCGCTAAGCCACCTCATTAACATGACCATCAGAATGATCAGACCCAGGGCAGTTCAGATTACCGCGGATCAGAAATCTTTCGCTAGCCTCGATGTAGGTGAACGATATCAGAGCCGCCAGATCATTGTAGAATTCGCCAACTGGGCCAGAAGGACGGTAGATGTTGGCGACAGTGATGGATGAAGTCTATCTTTCGAGTCGAATCAGCTGAACGTCAGATGAGGATAATGCACAGCGTTCCTACCTGAGGACGGACTGTGATGTCTAGCGAGGACTTGTATAGATGACAGCGAGGCCACCTCCAGCTACAGAACAAACTGAGAAGCGAGCAATTGTTTCACCTTCTTTGAAGAAGCCAGGATTTGATCCGGACAATAAGAACAATAATCGACCAATCTCTAACCTTGCATTTCTATCAAAGATTGTCGAGAAGGTTATGGGTCGAGGGATGATTCAAATTCGACAAACAAGTGACGACCTTTTGCCGAAACTACAATACAATCGGACGTTATGAAGAGATATACTCCGAAGGTCGTACTGCTATACCACAGTCGACGAAGATTTTGCTTCATGAATACTGCGAGATGCTCTTTATGAATGGTCAAATACAACACAACTAAGGTGTAAGAACAGAACTAACTGAAAGGCCTACAGTTTGAGGATATTAATAGTGTTGCCGTATGCTGTTCAAAAACGACAGTATACAGGTGTGCTTTCCTTCGTCTAATGGAACGAACATCACTCAGGCGAAAAGATAATGACTCTCCCGACAATTTCCGGAGCACATGATCTGTAATGCATCATTACTTACAATGTAAAACTAGTGGAGCCCTTACGCAAAAATTACCGTCTACACTACATAAGGTATTAGTTTACATTGCATGTACTGTTAGGTGCTTGGTGCTCCTTAAAAGCTTTTGCTGATGCCAGTAGGGTTTGTTACGAAAGATTGGTAAATATATCGGAACAGTCTTTAACTGCAAGCTTGACTTTAACAAGTTGATTGTCTGAAAGTTAGCAGCGTTTGTAACTTCTCAATCGATGGAGAGTAATAACGATTTACTTTCTGACCGTTCCTTCGAATCGAATTATTCAAAATTTCTAATACCTTCAGGAGTGGCAAGGTAACACTGTCTTTCAAGACTACCAAAGCCTCCGACAGTTACCGCACTGTTGAGGTTAATCCATGCATTCTGGCCTGAAGGCGGCACAATAGCGATTCTACGAGCAGATGACAGTCAAGTAGAAGAAGAAGAGCAGTCTCTTAAGCTAGCCCTGAGGCAGCCATGAGTATGAAGTGTTAGCTACTTCATTTTCTTAGCCTCGGCATATGAGGGCGGGTGGCCAGTCCTCTCCCTCACCGTCTCATCTTCCTACCGACAGTGTACGGTCAGTATTGTATTGTATTATATCTAAAGATTTATATAATTTATATAGCGCCTCTCTCAGAATAACTATTCAGAAGCGCTCTCATCACGAAAACCTTTTTTTCTCAGTGTACTCATTATAGCTGAGTTGGCTAGGTAAATCACCGTTAAAATCCAACTCGTCCAATCTCAACTCGCCACATCGTCTCAGGTTAGAGGCGGAATTCTCAAAATATACAAGAATCCTATAGTCTATAAATTTTATTATTCCTTATAATGATGGTTGTGGTACTGGTTCCATTAATTAATCTAATAATTAACCTCCTGCACTTTATTAACATCTTAACGACTTAGGCAAACCTATAGGCCTATACCTTGATATATATTATATATATATATATATATATATATATATATATATATTGCAAAATATAATGTTTTCAATTGATATGATTTTTGTGAGGTCAAAAGACACGCAATACAACTAAGCCAAAACCCACAAACCAAAATTTGGACACAAATTTTTAATGTCATAATATTATGTCCTATACAATCACTCCAGGAAACTTATCACTACCTAGAGACTATTTACTTACTTATTTATCTACCTACCTTCACTTAATTTAATCATATTCCATATCATATGCCATACAGTACACCTTAGACTAAAATAAACATCAATTCTAGAACTATATACCAATATCCAAATCAGATAGGACTGATACTTTCAGTAACAGTAAGGGTTTCTCAGTACGAACCTTTTTCTCAGAGTGTGCACGTGTTTCACACCCTGCAACTATTTTTTCCGCTAGTTTGTTTGCCAACGCATCTTCATCTTTGTTTGCCACGCTATCTTCTACACACCCTCTTGTGACGTCGTTAGTATATAATTATGATCAATTCATACAAACCGATAAGTTTTGATAATGTCTTTTTTAGTGCAACATATAAACACAATTTACACATAAACTACCTTTTACGCTTAGCCTAACTCCAAACAACTTGCTCCGTCAGCATCACATCCAAATCTACCTCTTCAGCAAATCTCTTGCGCGCAAGTTACTGCTTTAAGGGTTCTAAAACTGTTCATCAATGGACGATTCATCAAAGGACTATTCATCACGGACGATTCATCAAAGGACTGTTCATCAAAGTCTTTTTCATCAAGGCACTATTCATCATGAGAACATTAAATCGTTTTAGCGTTCTTCATTATGCACGCATTATAACATATTGCTTCACCGTTTCATATTATAAGATATTTTAATAACAATGTCTACGATAGCAGTCATCAATCCAGCTTCTATTTACTCAAGTATTATTTTCATCAAGGCAACTTCTAGTTTCATAAGAAACTATTTCCATCAATCCAGCTTTTACTTCTATTTAAGCAATAATTATTTTAACCAGTCCAGCTTCTATTAACGGAAGAATTCTTTTCATCAATCCAGCTTCTATTTAAGCAAGAATTCTTTTCATCATTCTAACTTCTATTTAAACAGTAATTCTTTTCATCAATCCAGCTTCGACTTAAGCAAAACTATTTTCATAATTCCAACTTCTAATTAAGCAATAATTATTTTCATCAATCCAGCATCTATTTAAGCAACAATTCTTTACATCAATCAAGCTTCTATTTAAGCAAGAATTCTATTCATCACTCCAACTTCAAGTTAAACAATAATTCTTTTCATCAATCCAGCTTCTATTTAAGCAAGAATTCTTTTCATCATTCTAACTTTTATTTAAACAGTAATTCTTTTCATCAATCCAGCTTCGACTTAAGCAAAACTATTTTCATAATTCCAACTTCTAATTAAGCAATAATTATTTTCATCAATCCAGCATCTATTTAAGCAACAATTCTTTACATCAATCAAGCTTCTATTTAAGCAAGAATTCTATTCATCACTCCAACTTCAAGTTAAACAATAATTCTTTTCATCAATCCAGTTTCGATTTAAGCAAAATTATTTTCATCAATCCAACTTCTTATTAAGCAGTCATTATATTTACCAATCCAGCTTCTATTTAAGCAAGAATTCTTTACATCAATCCAGCTTCTATTTAAGCAAGAATTCTATTCATCATTCTAACTTCAAGTTAAACAATAATTCTTTTCATCAATCCAGTTTCGATTTAAGCAAAATTATTTTCATCAATTCAACTTCTTATTAAGCAGTCATTATATTTACCAATCCAGCTTCTATTTAAGCAAGAATTCTTTACATCAATCCAGCTTCTATTTAAGCAAGAATTCTATTCATCATTCTAACTTCAATTTATACAATAATTCTTTTCATCAATCCAGCTTCTATTTAAGCAAGAATTCTTTTCATAAATCCAATAACTATTTTGATGAATAGTCCTTAGATGAAAAGACCTTTGATGAACCGCTTTAAGCACCTGTCTTGTCTAGCTAATTTTACATGCACGGTCACAAATCAATGCACACCCCAACTGGCGTATTTACACAAATGACCATTATATAAATATATACGCGAACATACACAATGCGTCCATGAATAAGACATTTAAACACGATTATTAATAAATATACTCGTCGCAGAGAAATTCCAAACGAATGTCAGTGTTATCTGAAAACATGTTCACACTAAGAGTTATTAATGTACGTGCCTAGAGTATATTCCTATTCATACACCACTTCAGCTGTCACCATTAAAATATCCATAAAAGCTAGATAAGACAAATTTTTACACGATTTTGTCAACGGCACAGTATTTTACAATGCCTATTCGATCAAATTAGGGCACGACAGGGCACCCCGTCAAAATAGCCCCGTCAAAACAGCCTATGACCAAGATAGCCCCTTCAAAATCGCCAACCGACAAAACAAATTTTTATTTAAATCTCACAGCTACATGTAAGTCTGATCAGTTTTTCTTGATCATCATTCGCCCGCTAGATACGAAACGGGTAGGAGCAAGTTTACTAGTTTGAAGAGTTCCCCAGGAGTTTCCCTTTGGCGTGTATGCATTCAGAGAAGACGTTCCACAGCCATTCAACCACCAACCACCCTGAACCAAGGCGCAGTTTACGTTGAGATTGTTGTCATTGTCGTTATCAGATGTGCTGAATTTCATTCCGTTTGTCTTCCAGGTGTAATCGGGTACATCATTGAATGCATCTCCCGCATCTCCTGTGTATCCAGACACGTTCATGGCATACTTACTACTTTCTTTGCTCAAGCGGAAAGACTCATACTCGGCCGAATACCATTTTCCTGTATCGCTTGATTGGACTTCCATTCTTAGCTTCCAGTTTCCTATTGCCAGCAGTTGATAGAGTTTCTCGTTTCCATACCAGAAGTATTTTCCACCTGGATCTCCAAAACCATTTCTGTAGTCGATCCACGATCTGTTGAATATTGAACCGGAGTCTGGAACATTTTTCTGGATGATCAGCCATCCGTGAATGAATATCGACGGAATGGGTTGAGCGGTGTTTGGAACTGTCAAGTTATGAGTGACATAATCAGCCTCGAAGTCTAAGACAGACACAATAAGTTATTTCAGTTTGGCTAAACAACAGGCGCTATATGATAAACCATGGTGAACTATAAATATGGCAACGTCAAAATCTAATATTTTCAAAGCAATCGTCCAACTCGTAATAGAATACAGCTAGACCGCACTGTTGCATTGCGCAGTAATTAGCAATACTGACAACAAAGCACTGGAACTGCTTTCACATCAAAAATCTTTTCTCCCCATGCGCTTTTATGTGAATATCGGTTATTCTTATCAGGTATTATTTAGTACTGAGAGGAATTACGAAATATGGTTCTTTCGTATAGGCCTTATTCTTTTTTGGCATATATTTAAAAGAAATTGACAGACCATTAGTGACTATTTAAAAATCGCCTTACGGGCGAACGTTGTGATTCTATTGTGTATAATGTGTTCATTGCTTATGCCCTAATCGTGCCACTAGGTAATGACTAAAAAAGAATGAATCGATGGCGCGTAGCAACGGTGCTCAATGGACCTGCTCATTGTCTCGATACATTAATCGTCTGAGCGAATGAGCGAAAAATCATTTTTAGCTTTACAAGACGCACTCACAACGACCCTGCTGATGTTAAATGCCTACATGTATACCCATATGCCACGGAACTATGGAACTGTTACGAGTTTACAACGGATTGTGGTAGCTTTGGGCTGTGGACGCTATACAGGGAGCACATAATCATATTGAAGTTAGACAATGACAAGCAACGCTACTACTCGGATAATTAGTGGGGTAAATCTACCAAAAAACCCAACTAACCCTCAGCAAATTGATACAAAAGGTTTTCAGTTGATTATGTTATTATTTTGCATGCTTACTAACATAGTAGGGTCTACTCTGTTCTGACCATCGGAAAAGGGTCATTTCCAAGATGGCGTCTAAGATGGCTGCTTGGAGTTAAAATTGTCTATAACCTAACCTAGAAAATTGATACAAAAGGTTTCTCAAATGAATCTGTTACCATTTGGCATGCTTATAAACATAGTTAAAGTATACTCTATGGGCTTGGGGGATACAATTTTGGCTACAGGCGGCCATCTTGAACGCCATCTTTGAAATGACCAATTTCCGATGGTCAGATTAGAGTAGACGTTTACTATGTTAATAGGCACGCCGAACTGTAAAAAAATCAAATGAAAAACCTTTTGTATCAATTTGTTAAGGGTTAAGCCATAAATTGACCCGCCCAAATAGACCGTGTATGGGATTCCCTTCAAATGAGCCATATCAGCCCTCCAGTCTTCCGACGTCAATTAATCAGAACAAATGCAAGTGTTACGTTGTTCAATCACTTTCATCGAGCTTATTATTCAGCTGATGGATCAACCCAGGGACAACTCAAGATCTTTGCAGTATTTTCTTTAAAAGCGCTTCGAAGAGAATTTTGCATGGTCTTTTCTTCACCTGTTACATGTATTTTATTTGCAAAAAAAACGTAATAAATTTCTAAGAGAAACATTGTATTACTTACTCATAGATGAGCAGGTTGCCCATGAACCTTTCGCTCTAAAGCATCCGATGTCCGATGGGTTGGTGATATGCTGTACACAAGTGTAGAAGATGGTTCCGTTGTAAGTGAAGGGGAACGAGCAGCATTCAGGCGGAACAACAGTGTCTGTTCCACTGACTTTGCAGAAAAGAAACCAAGAATGCTTTTATTTTTCAAACGTTGTTCGGTAAACCTGGCTTGTAAATATTGCAGTCTGACGTAGGCCTAGGCGATATACATTCTTTACTCGAGTAATGTTCTTAGCAGTCGCTCTGCCTCCTCTCTCTGGTCTCTCTGGCAACCGGAGTCGGATTAGACAAGGATATCTGGACAACCCCTCTGATACGACGCAATGCTCGTGAGTAAGCTGTTGCCCTGCGCCTAGCTTCGGAGTAGTGCTTTGGAAATTTGGAGTTAACTTTTACGATTACCATTGCATGACGGATATTCAAGGGACGAATTGTCAACCAATTAACAGACAACTGTAACAGTTTTAGGCAGCAGACAATTAACCACGTTGAGGTATATGTCAAGCTTCATTCATCTTGTTGTAATTGACAGTGTAATAGGGAAACAGAGGGAGTTGAGGATTGGTCGCCCCTACGTTGTTGGGTAAAACTTACGCCACTGAGTTTATATCATTAAGCAAATTTATCTGTTTGTCTACAATTTATTACCAACACGTTTGATTAATTTCGCCTTTAACGACACAGAAATACGTTGTCCGTTAGACAGCTTTCCTCAGTTTTATCACAATTTAAATTTGCCCCCATACTTGCGTTACAAGTTTACATTTAGACATAAAACGTCGCTTCAAAAATAAATAAGGGCAGGCACTTTTCAAACAAATACTGAAGTATAATAGGCACTTACGTTTTCTTTTCCGTGTGTCTTTTGTATCGGATTACCGCTCACACTCATTCTTGAGCGGCTAAGCTGTTTTTATCCATCTACTTTAACTGACGGAAATCTTGAATGTATGTATGTTTGAGCCACAGGCTAAAAAGTCAAATCTTGCGACGACTCATTCGATCACTTACAATCATTCAATCGTCCTGAAACTTGGCAGATAGACTCGCCCTCGCAGACACTTCATTCTATAAAAATTTCAGCTCCCCAAAAAGGCTAGCTTATAGAATCGGGGACTCAACTTTTCGAATCGGGAATCAAGTTTTCCGATACGCAGCGTTGCCATTGGCCAGCGTTGCCATTGGCCGCAACAAAAACGGGCGCGCTGCCTGATTAAACGCACGCTATGACGTAAAATGAACGCGGACTATATATTTGTAGAGGTAACTGCTTCATAAGACGCATTATAGAATAGTAGATGGATATAGTAAAAAAACTTTGTTTTTACGGGCTGTATTTTATTACAATAGTGGTCTTCGCCTAATTGTCTTTTGATATGAAGCAAGCAGAAGCCAAATTTCGAAGTCATCACAGAAGCCAGAAAAAGACAGACAGATGTTCAGACGGACATTCAGACAGAGAAACACAAGCAGACAGAGAAGACATCTACAAGTAATTGCAATTATAATAAAGTTATCCTCAAATAAAGATAGTTATACCAACCTCCTGTGCAAAAATTGACAGCGGATGGATTCTTTCTCTGCAAACAGTAACCATTCTTTAATTTGTTTCCAATTTCATTTATTATATGACACAAAAGATCCGTTGAAAACGGTGCATTATGAGTAGGCCTGAGCATATAATCTCTTCAGCGGCACACCGTTGTTTGCGCGAGGGAAAAAAGCGCGCCGTCAAAAGCGCTCACCGTCAATTGCACGCAAGACAAATGCGCTTCAACAATAGAGCGCACACATCGAGACGCAGAGACATACAAAACTAAAATAATTCTTTGTGTAATTAATAAAACAATAGCGCGCAAAACGGGAAAAAATTGTATTTTGTCGTTTTATCGTTCTAGATTATTCCCGATTATAGCCTTATTATTTTTCATCAATCCAACTTCGATTTAAGCAAGAATTCCTCCATCAATCGAACTTCTATTTAATCAAGAAATACTTTCATCGATCCAACTTATGCTTAAGCAAGAATTGTTTTCATCAATCCAACTTCTCTTTGAACAAGGCTTATTTTCATCAATCTAACTTCTATTTAGCAAAAATTCTTTTCTTAAATCCAACTTCCATTCCACCGAATATAATTTTGACGCTTCTGCCCGGTTTTACGCATACAATGGGCGAAAATCTAAAACGCTAAACTATAAATTACCTTGATGTGTGTGTGTGCTCACTCGAAGACGGCAACTTAATATAATTGTGCAAAAAATTATAGACAAACGGTAGGCCCATATTAAGTTGCCGTCTCCGCATGAGGATAAAATTAATAGTATACTCAAATAATAATCATTACACAAATTTAATCAATCGAAGTGAAATAATATGACTAGAAGTTTGTCATTCAAAGGGATAATAATAGTACAGTCCTATGGTCTATGCTGCGCGCTTTCGACGGCGCGCATTTGATGGACATATTTTGCTGCGAGTAATTGACGGCGCGGTTTTTTCTGCGCGCTAACGACGGGACGCCCTGTATATCCAATACAATACACTACAGCGAAGACAATGTTGATTCGATTAAATGCGGACCATCGCTCAATATGACTACAACCCATTCATAATGAAACTAATCAAATTTGGGGTGCCACAAGGGTATATTTTTGGACCACTTCTTTTCTTACTCTTTATTAACGACCTTCCCAATGCTTCCCCGATATTGCGCTTTGTACTTTTTGCCGATGATACAAACATCTTTGCTTCTCACTTTCGTACGACATACTTTTTCAAACAATGAATCAGGAACTTAAGCATGTGGTCGATTGGTTTCGAGTGAACAAGTTATCTTTGATACTCAATAAAACTAATTACGTATTATTTCGTTCACATCGAAAGCCTGTTCCTGAAGTTAAAGGAACAGTTTTTATGGATAATAAACCTTTACCCCAAGTAACCTCGGTTAGATTCCTGGGAGTATATGTAGATCAGTTTTTAACTTGAAAGGTGCATATAGAAAATATTTCTAAGAAAGTGGCGAAAAGTGTAGGTATCTTGGCCCGTACTGCCCACCTTCTACCAACTATAATTAGACTTAGCTTATATTACTCCTTAGTCCACCCATATCTCTCCTATTGCAATGTAGTGTGTGCTTCTAATTACCCTTCTCGATTAGTTAGGATAACTTCATTACAAAAGGGAGCGGCCAGTATTATCTTGGGTAACTTGAGCTCCCTGTCTTCTCAAGCCATGTTACAGAAATTGAACATTTGTAATATCGAACAGATTCGAATTAAACAGACCTCAGAGTTTATGTTTAAATATATGCATAATCTTTTGCCTGGAGCATTCACTGACTTCTTTAGCTTGACATCCCAATCTAATCCTTATAATGTTCAGACTTCTTCCAATTATAGAGGCACTGCCACTAGAACGAATACACGAAAATTCTCCATCAGAAGTGCTGGCCCTAGGACATGGAATAATCTCCCTGCCGCCATTCGTGTTTCTCCTAGCATTTCGATATTTAAAAAGAAACTCCGTCATCATTTACTGACTGTGGATCCCTGACTTCCACCGCGCTTTCTTTGCTATTATCTGCCGTAAGTGCTTAAATTCGTGTGTACATACTACATGTGCTCGATGCAGACAATGTGTGTAATTTTTTATATTTAGTTAACTAGTTAAGCGCTAATTTTTCTTTTACTTTCATGCATAACCTGTTGCTACCTTTTCCATGTGCATAGGTAACCTTGTTAGCGGGACGCTGGTCCCTTAAGGGTTTCTCACCCTTTCTTTTTTGTTGGCGATTGTATAATCTATTTGTGATATTGTGATGTTGCCTACTTGAAGCAATACATTTTTTGGTTATTTGTTATTTTGGTTATATAAAGGGTTCAACCCATCTGCAGTTCGTTTGATGAGCGTCTACATGGACATTAACTTAGCTCTTAGAACCAGCAATAATGTACTTCTCTTACCTCGTAATTTGCGCATCCTTGAGCAGATCTGAAGAAATCAGTTGAAGAGTAATGGAAGAGTTCGCACTTCCCGGTGTCTGTGTAGTAGTTCGTCGAAAGACAGGCTTTGGTTGGCACAAATTCCAATAGGCAACTCACCAGACGCCGAACACCATAGATGACAACAGAGGGGTCATTTAGGGAACAAACTGGTTGATCTTCACCAACCGTAAGGCGAATGTATTGGCTGGTTGAAAGATTTCCTTCCACCAGGAAGACCTTCAGAAGACCGGCGATGATCCAGATGGAACCGGTAAACATTTTGAAATGAAGACACGAAATCGAAATATATAAATGTTAGTGGAGACAAACCTTGATTTCAGCCAAGTAGCCCTACGCTATCAACTGGAAGAATAAAGGTCAGCGCTCCCTTATAATTAAATAAATTCACGCTAAGTAGCAAGATCCAAACTAGCTTGTGGGGCAGCCTATTAGACGTCAGGTGTAGCGACGGTATAATGTTCGAAGAATGGCGACTTCATTGGTAGCGTGTAATGTTACGTCTACTTATTCGAAGTATAGTGTCCGATTGTATGACTTGCTTTCTCATTAGCTCTCTAATCTTCCGCTGTGGCCCATGGAGATTGCGACTATCGGTGGGATAATAAGTGGGAATCACATGCGTGGCTTCCTTTCTATGAGCGTTTCTCAATAATTAGAGCTATAACAATCCTCATTGATCGATGACGTCATACATCTCACGGAACAATGGCGTAGTGGTGACGCACTTGGCTGCCTTATAGATTGCATTGTGTCATTGATGTCATGGCGACAGACGGCTAATTTGCAAACGACACAATGAAAACTTCTTGTACGCACACTGGGTTCATATCCTTTGGCCTTAAGCTCAACATAAAATAGATTTTAAGACTCCAAATCGGGAAACTCATGTACCCTACGATCATGGCCTCCAGGTTTTAGAGTTTTCTTCCATTTTGGTCCAGAAATACATTCCATTTTTTTTTACAAGCCATGCCAAATCCTATCGCTTCCCAAATACTAACGCTTATTCTCCATCAAACATGTTGGCAATTTATTTGGAATAACTTTCCTTTAAGAATTCGTTTAGCACCCAATTTATCGATGTTAAGAAAGAAGATATGCATCTAACTAATTAACGGTAGTAATTAACTCTCTTTGTCTTTTGGTACTTCTTCAATCTTTAGCTAACACACTAATTAAGCCACTAACTATTTATCGTCATCAGCTGGCCATAATCATGCATACACAATTACACATCATTCGGGTTTTCTTCCTTCCATATTTAAATTTTTCATGACTAATTCTGATCTTAATCAATAGGACACTAGCTATCGATCTGCTCCATCCAGAGCCGAGGCGCTCTCTGTCTCATTCCGCATCATGGTTCCAAAAGTGTGAGATTCTATTGGCGCTATTGTATACGCTCCGTCCTTTTCTCTCGTCCTTCAAATATACTTTTTAATCTTTACTGGTCTCTCAATAATTCTAAAATTCTGCTATATTATTACCCTAGATTATTATTGGTGGCATTCAGTGTTTCCTATTATTCGATGTAATTTATCTGTGTTGGTTCTTGTATCCACTGTTTTTTTTATTATAGGGATGAATTAATAAGCAGTTTCTGCTTCCTCTCATCATGAGTTGCTGCTGTATGTCTTACGAATTAATGCTGTTATACTGAAACCATTGACCTATTCGCTCCTTAACTTGCATATTTATCATTTTGGAAAGGAACTAGGAGGGCTGTATTCTTTACTATTCTAGAACACCTCCCGACTAAAAAGAAAGGAACATAATATTGGGGAGGCATTGGGTACGTCGTTGATAATGAGTAAGAAGAAAAAGGATCCAAGAATAGATTCTTGGGGCACACTAAATTTAATAAGTGTTACTTTTGATAAGGAGCCATTACATACAACTTCTTGCATTCTGTTTTTGAGATAATCATTGAACCAATCCAAGGCAATACCCCGCACACCAATATTTTGTAGTTTGCTGATCAATATGTCGTGATTCACCGTGTCGAACGCTTTTTCAATGCCTACAAATATGCCTAATACAAATTCGCCACGATCATTTATAGATGATATATTATCTTGGATGTTCAATACATGTTGTTTGATATTTGGAATGCTCCTTTTTTTGTTTATATACCGGTAGTCAAACAAACGTCAGTACGTAACCTTTACAAAGAATTTTGAAAAGAACGGTAAGATGGAGTTCGACCTTTGGTTTGTAAGCTCCTCCTTCTGACCTTATTTAAGACTTGGTATGACTTTAAAAAATATTCAAGAGCAGAGGGAACAATTCCTGAGGACAACGAGAAATTGATGGTATTAGATAATGGAGCAGCAATATATTCAAACATATTCAGACTCACAACTACTGTATCAACTTCATCTAGACCCTCACTAAGAGAAATTTTAAAATTATGATTTATTGACATTAACTCAGAAAGAGAAGTCGGATAAATGGCAAGGTATGTCGGTAATGATGGATCGATACATGAGTGAATTTTGTCACTCGAGGCTGGTACCGGTATCTTATCCACAAGGTCTGGAGCTACATTACAGAAAGAGTTAGACCTATTGAATTTCTTACATAGCATCATCATCTGTTATTGTGCTACCATTTATGCATAAATTGCTAATAATTCTATCCTTATCCTTGGTGTTAATTAGGATTGTTATGATTTGCCAAGTTTTTGTATCATTACTACATTTTTAATTTCCATTCATAGTATTGTCTTTCTGCTTTAATACGGATAATTCTGAATCTGTTTCTATTGGTAGTAAATTAGGATTTCTTTTCAAGAGTGGAGTTCTTAATGAATTTCGAGAGCAATTTTGATTTTTGTATGCATGATTTAAATAATCCAGGTGTCATCCAAGGCTTTTAAAGTGTCGTAATTTCCTGCCGTTTAAGAGGCATTGCTGTATTATATGCCATTTTAAACAGTGATAAAAATAAATCATAAGAACTGTTGGGATCGTTCCAAGTAAAATAATGAGAGACTAAAGACCAATCTCATTGGTCTCACTCCTTCCAACTTCCAGCAAAAGACGACAGAAATTTCGTACCAAGAATTCTTTATAAAATACAGTAGCCTATTTATCCTACATACTCTAATTTAGGCTTTTCAATAAACGGTAAAATCAGCAACTATACCCAATTATTAGATCTATCTGCCTGTCCATTATGTAACTCACTGCGGTTTGTCAGTCTGTTCTATTAAACGAAGATATATATATATATATATATATATATATATATATATATATATATAATCGATCTGAAACAGTAGACTACCAGAAGTAGTGTTTTAAAGTGCTCACGGGTGACCAGGTTTATATTGCGAGCAGATCGACTCATGACCGTTTCTCTCATAACTGGAGTAAGATTAATTCTCGCTAGAATCGGGAGGTGGTCAGGTATATCTGATGAAAGTACAAATGTGTCCATTATTTTTCAAGTTCTATTAGGAAAGATATTGTCAATTAGGGTCGGGATGACAGAGTATTTCTAGCGGGTTGTGTTTTTGAGGGTAGGAAGTGGTGAAATGACAAACTATCTAGGAAGCTAGAAGTTAACAGGTGATTTTGTGCATTTAATGGTTTGATATTAAAGTCTCCTAGATTATAGGCTATACAGTTTATATATATACTTATGTCTGGGTTTCATTGTAAAAATAGTTAGAAGCTGTGCAAATTCGTCGTCAAAAGCAGCCACGTCCTGCCCCGGAGGCTTACAGTGTACACACGACTGCAATCATAATAATATGTGAGCCGTCTAATTGAGGAAACCGAAGCAATAGGGCCTCATAAGTACGGTGTCAATGACAGCTGGAGGTGATTTCCATTTAACTAATCTTATTGTGGTTTTTACAGCAAAGCCCACACTCCTCCACGACCCGAGCCTATAGCTTCATGTATTAACCTATAAAATGCTATTTGCATAGAGTAAACCTTACATGTAGATTTCTCAAGCCAGGTTTCAGTAATTGACAGAATATGTATGGATAATTGATGTAGAAGATGGGCAATCGGTGAAGTTTTATAAATAATACTCTGCAGGCTATTTATACGCATGAGAGATGTTAAGTGTGCAGTAGAAGAGAAAGCAGTCTCGAGGTCTGAGGGAATACTGTACTTAGAAACTAAAGGACAGATTGATAAGATAATTGTCATCAGGGTCCAGGTCGTAGTTGAGGGTCAAAGGACAATTTTTTGAACGTCCGTGTATAACTTTAGCCTTGGGCCCATGCTCAGAAGACCAATTGACAGGGGCGCGTTAGAAATGTGGAATCACAGGAATTAGTAGGCCTACACTGAACAAAATCTGGATCATTTCTAGCAACATGGTTGAAAGAAAGAGAGTTGCTAAACAATGTTGGCAGTACGAAGAGAAGGGATCGATTACACTAGCGAATGTAATTAGGTGACAAGACTGGTGATAGCCCATCTCAAAAAGTACAAAAACAACTGTTTTGTGCACAATGATATTCGGTGTAGACACAAACAACACTTAACTATGTTTGATTCAGATAAACTGGAATGAAAAGGTTGCTAAATTACAAAAGCCTTCTCTGCGCGATCCAACAACATCAATGTCAATAAATTGAAAATAGATGTAGCAAAGCAAAGAAAAGCGATACAGGCCCATTTTAGCATATATACGATAATAGGGTAGCTGCAAGGCAGATAGGCGTAGACTAATTAAGCATAAATTTTATGAGATAATTAAAACTTCAGTCGTGTACTTCTGTTGGATGTTGTTAGCAACAGTTCAAGTTGGATACATCAACTTATTTAAAACTAAAATAAAACCGGCTAAAAAAGGAGTTACAGTTGAACAATGAACATGGGACATGACCATCATTTGACTTCGTGCACTTTTAAATCACAGGAATTCATTACATGCCAGCTTTTCGTTCGTATAATATTCGGTCATTTCCCAAAGATTTTATTCATATTCAAATGCACAAGACTGTTATTAAAAGTCAGTTCAGTTCTTGTTACCTGCATCTACTTGTTTACAAACTAAGATGTAACTGGCTACGTAGAGTTGTAGTTAACCATAGGACGTCACATGAGCAACATTCAACGAAGTATCATCAAAATCACAGAAATTAACTGAGTGAAGCCAGTTTTTTGCTATCTATAATTATTAGGTTATTTCTAGAACTTTAATTCACATTCAAATGTACAAGAAGTGATTGAATGTGATGCTTGTTGAAGCATAAGACACGAATAACAAATAATTATTATAATTCAAGAATTTGTATCTCCTTTCTCAGTTTCAATTAGTCGAAACATTTGCTAGTAGTATAATTGGAATAAGCTGTGTATAAGTTTTTACTGAGGATTTCAAATACCATGCCGATTACCAAATGACACGACATACACAGTATTTCCTATAATTATCTACCTGAAACAAAGAAATTGGACATGAAGCACATTCTTCATTGGAATTCATTGCAGGGAAGAGCATAATATAATATAAGCCAAAATATCAATTATTTAAGTGAATACCCACTCTTGACAAAGTTGATTATGATGACACAAAGGTTTCTAAATACAGATGCATGCGAGTTCAACATAACCATTCAAGGAAATAGTAAAACAGCCAGGTGACCAGATGGAACTAGAAAATAGGTACACGTCTCATCTACTAAATGTAATTCAAATTTTAACATGAATATGGACATCACCTGACTAAGCAATTGCTAAATAGGCTGAAGTTCTAACACTTAACACAGTACAAGTAGGTGCACATAAAATTTTTGAGCACAACATCTTGCCTTTGACAATCTGAAATTAGAGCCTGAGACATAAAAATCGTATAATTAGGTTTATTTAAAAAGTCCTCAGTTGTAGGCCTATTCCTATTCAAGGATCACTGAGAGTCGTTGAGTGCAAATAATAGTTCTTACAGGTAAATACAAGTTCATGAAGTTCATACTGCTATATACAGACGACCGACTAATTGGAATTACTAGAACAAAGTATAAAGAACTGTTCTTGTTGATTATAATTACCTGACGTGTAACATACACCATTTCACCAAACTCATTTTAAAATTGATTTAAATGCTCAGAAGATTTTACGATATCATCCTCTACCTTCAGGGAAGCCTTGGAGAACCAGGTAGCCGAATGAAATATACAGGGAACATAAAACGAGCTTATATCCATCATCTTAGGCATGGTATAAGGATATATTCATGCTGTACATTGCTTTCTTTCTTTTTTATATTATTTATGTTTTTATTTATAACTTAAAAAAACTGAGGTCAAGATATGTAACATACATATAATTTCCCGCGTACCATATCAAGGAGACTCCAGAGTATCCCACTCCGTCTCCACAAAAGCTGTGGGAGCCCAGGCGGTCAAAATGAGATAGGCAGGGGACAATGATCTTCTATTATCCACTTCCAGAGAAATTTGAAGAACTATTTATGTTGAATATAGCTACTAGAAATCACAATGCTGAGGTCCAAGTAAACCACCAGACAACATCAATCCAGCTTCCATTTTAAATTGGCCATATGAAATAATTTACCAGCCCAATCTACGAGATTACATCACCAGACCATATTCAGATACTCGGGATACTTTACATGTCATCAACCAATGTCACAGGAATGTCAATGTTATCCGAAAACATGTTCACATTAAGAGTTTTATGACTGTTGGTGACTATGGTATACACTTAAGCTGTCACCAACGCCATACACACAACACATAATACGGACGTCAATAAGACATTTAAGCACGAATATGACTATATTGTGGGGCGCAGTGGTGTAGGGGTATGTTCGGTGCCTTGCAGCCGGAGTGTTGCAGGTTCGAATCCACCTCAAGCCGCCGCGTAGGGACCCTGGGCAAGTCCTTCACTCGCAATTGCTCATGCGCTTCGGCGTGAAACTCCGATTCAGTGTCCACGCTGCTGCCGGGAGCGCCTCTGAGTAGAAATCTTGAAGGGGCGCTATAACAAGTGCTCATACATAGGCCTACATACATATATATCAATCGCAAAGAAATGGCAAAGAAATGTTAATGTTATCTGAAAACGTCTTTACACTAAGAGTTATGACTGTTTGTGACTATAATACACCACTTATACTCGGGATACCTTGCATGCCATCAACCACCGTCACAGGAATGTCAATGTTATCAGATTAAGAGTTATGACTATTGGTGACCATGGTATATTCAGGCACCACTTAAACTGTCACCAACGCCATACACAGTTACACACAGCACATAATACGGACGTCAATAAGACATTTAAGCACGAATGTCAATCGCAAAGAACCGGCAAAGAAATGTCAATGTTATCTGAAAACGTGTTTACACTGAGAGCTATGACTGTTAGTGACTATACACCACATAAGCTGTCACCAACGAAATCACCATAAAAGCTAGATAGGAGACTATTTCACATGATTTTGTGAACGGCACAGTACTTAACACATGCAACTTCAATTAAATTAGGACCCGAGAGACATGTTAAATTAAGTGTTTTTGTTCTAAGGCATGACAATAAAATAAAAAAAACACCGCTTAGGCAGAGAAACTCTACAGTTGGATAGCCAACACATAGAAAGAAAGAAATATGCAAAGAACTAATTTTTGACCATTTTATGCCTAAAGTTACTCTCAGAACTGCATGAAGGCTTTCTCAGGCAGGATCGGAATTATTATTTAAATAAATTTAAATAATCTCTTAAATATGCCTTAGATATTTTTAACTTATTGTTCTCGCACTTAACCTTCGGAGGCCGAAGTGGGGTAGATTTCTACCCCAGCGGTGTTTGGATGTTGATTGCGGAGTAACTGTAGGTAGTCATAACTTGACGTTCCACATGTTTACAAGTTAACACCCCCGACATATTCCCACACCAAAACGATCATCATGTCATGTTGTCTGAGAAAGTTATTTCAGTTCAAAGTGTCATGGGGTAGAAATCTACCCCACTTCGGCCTCGGCGTTACAATTTTTCGTTCATAATGAAGATGTATTTATAGCAGATATTACTCAAAATGTGTGTATCTAAGCTCATAGATAAGCTATAATGACAAATGAAGTGTCCTTTGTGATAGTTCCAAGGTCAAGGAATCGAACTATCGCATTGGCAATAGTGTGGGAATAGAACTATCCAAGATGGCGGCCAATATGGCCGCCGAAACTCAAAATGTGTATATCTACGCTCATAGATAAGCTAGAATGACAAATGAAGTGTCCATTATGATAGGTTTAAAGTCAAGGAATCGAACTATCGTATTGGCAATAGTGTGGGAATAGTACTATCCAAGATGGCGGCCAATATGGCTGCAGAAACAAAAAATGTGTATATCTACGCTCATAGATAAGCTAGAATGACAAATGAAGTGTCCATTGTAATAATTCCAAGGTCAAGGAAACGAACTATGGCATTGGCAATAGTGTGATAATAGTACTATCAAGATGGCGGCCAATATGGCCGCCGAAACATAAAATGTGCATATCTAAGCTCATAGATAAGCTACAATGACAAATGAAGTGTCCATTGTAATAGTTTCAAGGTCAAGGAATCGAACTATCGCATTGGCAATAGTGTGGGAATAGAACTATCCAAGATGGCGGCCATATGAGCGTAGATATACACATTTGAGTTTCGGCGGCCATATTGGCCGCCATCTTGATAGTTCTATTCCCACACTATTGCCAATGCGATAGTTCGATTCCTTGACCTTAAACCTATCATAATAGACACTTCTATCTATAAGCGTAGATATACACATTTTGAGTTTCGGCGGCCATATTGGCCGCCATCTTGGATAGTTCTATTCCCACACTATTGCCAATGCGATAGTTCGATTCTTTGACCTTGAAACTATTACAATGGACACTTCAATTTTCATTCTAGCTTATCTATGAGCGTAGATATACACATTTTGAGTTTCGGCGGCCATATTGGCCGCCATCTTGGATAGTACTATTCTCACACTATTGCCAATGCAATAGTTCGATTCTTTGACCTTTAAGCTATTACAATGGACACTTCATTTTTTATTATAGCTTATGTATGAGCTTAAATATACATATTTTTGAGTTTCGGCGGCCATATTGGCCGCCATCTTGGATAGTACTATTCCCACACTATTCACAATGCGATATTTCGATTCCTTGACCTTGGATATATTAGAATCGACACCTCATTTGTCATTGTAGCTTACCTGTGAGCTGAGATATTACATATTTCTTTGGGGTAGAAAACTACCCCACTTCGGTCTCCGTGTCCAGAAACGGAGCTTCGGCCTCCGAAGGTTAAAGATTAAGTTTGAGTCTGGCACTGCAAATTCTATGAACCGAGATTGTGATGTGACATTTCCGGGTAAACTGGTTTCCCTTATATGAAGAAACCTCGACATGTAACGTCGAGCCTTTTTAATTTGTGAATGGCCTAACAACTTATAGTGAGGTCCCTTAGCAAGATGAAGGGGACCGGCTGGACAAAAGCACCAAACTTTCTGTGTACTTTGGTTTGGTCATATGGTAATAGTTTTTGGTAGGATCCACGCTATCCGACCACGGGTCACCTCTCAAAAATGCATTTTAACCAAGATGGCCTCCAATAATGGCGCCAACACAGAAAACAGTATATATCAGGTCATAGGTAAGCTACAAAAATAAACGAAGTATCAAATGTAACATTATCAAGGTCAAGGAATCGATTTATCGTAGTGGCAATAGTGTCCGAATGTTACTATCCAAGATGGCGGTCAATATGGCCGCGTGGATCCTACCAATAACTATTACCATAATTATGACCAAACCAAAGTACACAGAAAGTTTGGTGCCTTTGTAACAGCCGGTCTCCATCCGCTTAAATTGTCGGTCTAACCGAAACTATTAGAAAGATTTCCTTCTGTAACAAATCTGGGTTCTAGGACGATTGGTCATAGGACGATTGGTCATAGGACGATTCGTCATAGGACGATTGGTCATATGGACGATTCGTCATAGGGTCTATTGGTCATATGACTATTGGTCATATGCCACTAATAAACCGACATACTTGATTGTAGTCGTTAGTTATGGACATCCCTAGTTTAAAGCTGAACACACCGAACGCAAACTGAGCAGCAATTAGGGACATTCATCGTTTTTAGACAAATACAATCAGTGCCAATCAAGAAACTTATTAGGATAATAATATTACTTACAGGCATCAACTCACTTCAAGGAACTTAACGTTCGGTCGAAATAATAGGCCTAAACGTTTTACCCGTAAGTTACTCAAGTATAAAAGGCATCAATTGGGGACACTGATCGTTTTTAGACGAATACAATCAGTGCCAATCAAGAAGCTTATTAGGATAATTCCAGACTTTTACGTATTGTTCGTATTTCGTATTGCGTATTTCACAGTAAATGATCCAGTAAATGGTTGTTCATGTTTTAAAAACTTCTCTGTTTTAGCTTGCGATAGCCTTCGATAGTCCCATCGCCTATTATAGGACCTATGACCGACAGGCCTATGACCCATGTGGCCTATGAGGCTATGACCCATGTGACCTATGACCGGTAGGACCTATGACCAATAGTCCTATGACCAATAGGCCCTATGACCAATAGTCCATGACCAATCGTCCGTATGACCGATCGTCCTATGACCAATCGTCCTATGATACGTCCGGATACCCAAATCTGCGTCTTCATCTGGCTCACTATTCTGTATACAGGCATGAGCCAGATTTGAATTTAAATCTTATAGCGAGGTCGGGTCAGTTTTTATGTATCATCATTCGCCCGCTTGAAACCTTATATGTTGGGGCAAGTCCAAGGCTCTGGAGAGTTCCCCAGGATATCCCACTTGCCGTGTATATATTCAGACAAGACGTTCCGCAATGGTTCCACCACCAACCTCCACCCATATTGTCTGCACAGTTTCCGTTGGGATTGTTGTCATTGTCCTGATCAATTGTGGTAAATTTCATTCCGTTTGTCTTCCAGGCGATATCGTCTACAACATTGAATGCGTTTCCCGCATCTCCTGTGTATCCAGTAACGCTTATGACATACTTACTATTTTCGTTGCTCAATCGGAAAGACTCATACTCTGCTGAATACCATTTCCCCGTATCTCGTGACTGAACTTCTACTCTCAGCTTCCAGTTTCCAATTGCCAGCAGTTGATAGAGTTTCTCGTTTCCGAACCAGAAGTATTTCCCGGCTGGATCTCCGAAACCGCTTCTGTAGTCGATCCACGATCTGTTGAATATTGAACCGACGCCTGGAACATTTTTCTGGATGATCAGCCATCCGTGAATGAATATCGACGGAACGGGTTGAGTAGTGTTAGGAACGGTCAAGTTGTCACTCACATAATCAGTTTTGAAGTCTAAGATAGACAAATTACGATCAATTTCAATTAAACGGGGACTTTCTGATAAGCCATATTCAGACTATATATATGGAGACGTCAGAATTAGGGACCTTCGAATCACAAATTTTCAGTTGAATCGAAACTTAAATCGAATCAACGGGTACCAGTTTGATAATCATGTAGTGTGTACTTGATAGCAGCGTCATACCACTGTGACACATTTATCAATATATCAATGTGGATCTAGGCCTGAAAACTTTTCTGCAGTTTAAAATTAATGTTATCAAAAATTAAGTTAATTTACAGAATTGAAATAAATTTCTAAAAATTAAAACCAATTGTAGGTCTACTGTTCTGTTATGGTTCCATGTTCATTAAATTCATTGATGCATTTTAGTGCCTAAATCATACGTTTACTAATTCACGAAGCCTACAGGGTTTTTACAGTGTCAGAATAGCAAATCTTTGTTATGTCGTGCCCATATCAAATTTTCTGCAATTGTCCCTAGCAAGATTGCAACGCGTCTGTTATTATTAGTTTTGTCCTCCAACTGAATAAACTCTATCTGATTCTGACGAATAGTTTGTGGCTAGCACAATAAACGAATATTTGATGATGGCTTGAATAGCAAGTAAGCCAGACGCAACTCTCGACAGCAGTGGAATTATCTTTTGGTTCTCCTTCCAAAATTTTACCCAAAATTGCATTTCTGGATTGTCAGCTCTTTGGATATGTGGATTCTACAGTGAGGCATTCGCAGCCGCTGATGAGTAAAAAGTCGTCTTGTGCCGCGTTGCACGCATCACTTCAACAACCAGTCAACGCGAAGTAAACAGTTTAAACAATAAGTTTACAACACATTTCGTCTCAAGAGGTCATGATTCGAAACTGTTTCGAAACATGACGTCGTTTTCGAATCGAATTGAAATAGCTTTCCGATTCGTTTTCGAATCGAATTTCGAAGCTTCGCAGGTCCTTAGTCAGAATCTAGTATGACCAAAGCACGTATAAACAGCATTTTTTAAATACAGACATTGTTGCCCTAAACACCGCACTGTTGCATTTCGCAGTAACTAGCGAAACTGCCAACAAAGGACTGAAACTGAGTTCACACTAAATATCAGTACGGTTCTATCGTATCGGTTTTACTCTTCTCGGAATAGGCCTGTGCCTGAAAAGTGACTCAGCATAGTGTTCTATTGGTTCACTTCTCATGCCCTAATGTTTCCACTAACTAATGACTAAGAAAGAATTAATCGACTCTGGAAGAACTCTTCGAAGTATTTGCTTTAAAAGCCGCTGAAGGTTTGCCTTGCCTTTTCTTTACCTGCCATGTGCATTTTTACAAGAGTAACTTAAAATATTTCTTAGAAACACATCATTTTACTTACTCATAGATAAGCAGGTTGCCCAGAAACGTTTCGCTCTAAAGCATCCGATGTCCGATGGGTCCGTGATATTCTTAGCGCAAGTGTAGAAGATAGCTCCGTTGTAGGTGAACGGGAACGAGCAGCATTCAGGCGGAACGATAGTGTTGGTTCCACTGACTTCGAACAAAAGAAATCAAGAATGGACTTATATTTCATACGTATTTCGACAAATCTCATTTAGAAAATATTTGTCGAATGTGCGTTTTCCTACTGATAGCTCCCAAAATTCACCGAAATTTTTCCAAAGCGTAAACATTGGCGTCGGCTTGCGGGCCATTTTAGCCCGCCGACGACGTTTTCTGGACAGGAGAAGTTTGCCTACAGACTACATAATATGTGGGTTAAGTTAAAGTTCGAAATTTGCCATTTTTAACTCCGTATGTAGCGAAAACAAATTGTCCACAATTTATTACCAATAAGTTTTATTAGTGTTTTTCCTTTAACGAAACAGAAATTCATCGTCATTTTAATACAGTTTTCTAAATTTTAACGCAATTTAAAATTGCCTACATGTCCTACTTCTGTTCAAATTTTACGTTTAAACTTCGCTTCCACAAGAAATAAGAGTAAGCATTTTTGTAAGCAAATACTGAATTATAAGCGCTTAATTTTTGCTTTCCAATGTGTCATTTCATTGGGTTTCCGTTTACACTTATGCTGGAACGACCAATCTGTTTTTTTCTTCAAAATAGTGGATTTCAACATTATTACCTTCTGATATAAATGCAAGCAGAAGCCAAATCCCGAAACCACAGAAGCCAAAGAGAGACAGGCAGGCATTCAGGAAGACAGAAAGAGAATCATGCACTGTCATAGAGGCTTATACAAGTAATTGCAATTATTATAATCACAAAGCTATCCATAAACAAAGATAGTTGTACCAACCTGCGTTGCAGAGGTCGACAGCGAATGAACTGCTTCTCTACAAAGAAAAACTGTTCTTTAAATAGGTTTCCAATTTCATTAACAATCGCATAAAAAGATCCATTCATATCTGTGCATTATGAGTAGGTGCTTGTACCTATCAATTTATAAAGTACATCATGTTACAGCGGATACAATGTTGACGAGGTGGAATGTTCGCTCGGTTGTCCATCGATTTGACTAATGCCTATTAATTTTATTGTGTTTCTGGTGCTGTTTGCAAATGCTACCAGGGCCGTTTTATCCAGTAGGCAGAGTAGGCACTGTGCCTAGGGCCTACGAACCTTTCAGGGGCCTACGAAAGTCTGAAAATGACACATAGAAATAATCTGTTTAATGATTGAATATGACGCGAAAATGAAAAAGGAAATGTCAAATTCTAATTTAATATTTTTTGTAATTGTACTGAAAAAGTTTAGCCTTAAAATATTAACTTAAAGTTAAGTTGAGCTGTGCAACAGCCTACAACTTTACGGCTCTTTGCATTAGCAAGTTCACTGATAACAGGGGTATCAAAGAGCCGGCCCGCGAGCCATTTTTGGTGTGCCGACTATTTATTTCTGGCCCACGGAGAATTGTCTAAAGACTACACAATTTGAGAATAAAAGTTCAAATTTGTCATTTTTAAGGATTAACGAGTTTTATTTGATGATTGTGACTGATAATAAAGGTGAAAATAAAATTTTAAACCTAATTTGACTGTTTGTATGCCAAAAACTGTTCCATTTGAGATTTGGTTTTGCAAAAATTTTCTGAAGTACCGATCACCTTTCGAGATCCCTACCTCATTTTGCTTAGGCATTTTCGGCACCCTGGCCCGCCACTTGCTGGAAAGAAATTGCCACTGGCCCGCCATTAAAAAAGGTTTGACTTATAACGTCTTCAAATGCCATTTCACGCATTAACTCGTTCTCAATTTCAGAGCTGGTGGTTGGGGCCTACGAATGCAAGAGTGCCTAGGGCCTACGACGACCTTAAAACGGCCCTGAATGCTACCGTAGTGATACTGATAGTTACAGGCCTAATAGCGAATAGTTGGAAACTGCAGGGAAGGGACAGACAAGTGGAGCGATTGGTGAGAACATACACTGGAATACTTGCAGATGTTTCTCGGCCATAATAACGATGTTACTTCACTCTACGACTGCGTGCCTTGATTGACATGAGACACCGGAATCCTAACTTAACGGATAGTCAATCGCTTCGAATCGAACAATGCGAAGTGCTGGTGAAGTCCTGGATCTCTTTTAATACTACAATATACGATCTAGGGGCATGGATGATACATTCTATCATAATCGTTATCCTAAGCTCCAAACATCTCGAAAACCAAGCGCAGGGCAAAACTTATTCGCGAATCCTGGGGCATGTCCCAAGGGTAGTCAAAGGAGGTCCGATTTCGTTTGCCAGAAACTCAGTAGGGTAGAATTGGTGGATTGAACGGTGCATGATTATGCTTAGATGAATCTGGGTATGAATTGAATTCTTGAAGAGATGAGACTTCTGTTTTGAGTGCAAAGTTCGATAGGTGATAAATAGAGGAGCTTGAGGCATATGATTGTGAGTGATTGGCAATGATGGTGGTGGGGGAGCGCAAAATTTCCGGAATTCAAGGGAAGATTGTTCCAGAGACATGATGCATCACCAGTCAAATAGAAACATGCATCCCTTTGGTAGGCCTATATGGCGACAGTCTGAGTTTTCGTGTGTCTGGGTCTTCACCACTCTATTCATACCTTATGGTCTACTTTCGTGTACTCTCATTCACTACCTATGCAAAATGCTAACTACTCTGACCAGTCCAAATAGAATGTGCAAGTCATCACTCTTTGTCACAGACAATCGCCAAATGTCAATGTGCCGCCGCAAAAAATGTCAAGATCAATCGATAGGTGTCGCCGCATGAAAATCTTCTGGAACGTTCCAGAATTTATTTCACCATCTTCTAGAATGATATTCGCTTCTTTGAGGAACGCCGTTATCTGTCGCCGCCACTAAACGCTCAAGTGAACACCAGTAGGTCTAGGCCCTATATGGCGACAGTCTGAGTTTTCGTGAGTCTGGGTCTTCACCACTCTCTTCATACCGTAGGGCCGCATGACCAGCTTCTGGAAAGTTCAAGAACTTATTCCACCATCCTAGAAGATTCTCTCATAGATCATAGACTGCTAGTGACTTCATTCACTTAATGCTTTTGCTTATTGTTTGAATCGCAGTCACTGAGATTCGAGTTGTAATCCGACATGGACAGCAGGACAGAATCAACACTAGTCTTGCTTTTAAGATACGAGTCACAGTGCATCAGACGAACAGTCTAACAATCAGTCCATGTGTGGATTACATGTTCTTTACTGATTACCCGGCTGAGTGATGATGACATCACGCAATCGCTTTAGTCGATTTGGATGTTTAGGCGCTGTATAAATCTCGAGATTACGATTATGATTTGAGGAAATGGCAAGTTTCGAGTAGTTGGAGCCCTTGCCAAGAGCGCCTCTTCAGGACCTCTTTAAAAATGCTTTCGGTATAGAGATGAGCCGATTATCCGTTCGGAAATTGGATCTGGCCGGATTTTGCACTTAATCGGAATCGGCGATCCCAAGACTACCGATCCAAATACCAAAGAAAGTAATAATATTTTTGACCAAAAGCAATTTCTTTTTTCCTTAATACAGAAATAGTAGCCTATTTTGGCGAGCTCCTGCGGTAATCTTTGATCTTTAATTAATTGAAAGTCCGTATAAATAACAAAATTGTTACTCGACGGGTCAACAATATGGCGGAAGTCAGGGTTTTTCTTAAATAGTTCAGTGCATAAACTCTCATTGGAATTACATCTAGCGAGAATATAAAAGATTTTGTTTTCATTTCTGTTTTATTAACTATTCGGATCGGAATCGGAATCGGAATCGGCGAAAATAGCAGGCCAACTATCCGGAATCGGTAATCGGTTAAAAACATGCCAATCGGCTCATCCCTATTTCGGTAGATTTCCCGAGAATGTGCATTGCCATCTGCTACTAAGCTCAATCAAACGCGGCAAAACTTAAACAGTGTCATGTTAGCCTCCCATAAAATGCTTGCAGTCTTCAGTTGAAGCTGCCTGTTTTGCATAAAAGAGTAAAGAGTCCATAATATATCAGACCTGAAACTAACTAATGACACTGAAATTCTGGATTTACTTAGCTCACAGGTTTTAAACGCGCACACAGTTCGATTTTCATCGTGTGGCGGAGTTTGTTCGATCACCTTGCTTGTGTTTCAGAGAGGTCGATATATTCTGCAGTCCACATCTATGTTGAGAGAAGCGTTTGCTTAATGAGTATCTCTCTAAGATTACCATTAAGTGTTATCACAAATCAATTTTGATGGTTATGAATGTGTGATAATTGTATTTCTATCTATTACCGTGTAGTGTACGCATTCTTTAGCAGATCTGAAGAAATCAGTTGGAGGGTAATGGAAGAGTTCGCACTTCCCGGTGTCTGGGTAGTAGTTCGCCGAAAGACAGGCTTGGGTTGGCACACAGTGTTCCATCAGGCAACTCACTCGACGCCGAACACCATAGATGACAGCAGAGGGGTCATTTAGGGAACAAACCGGTTGATCTTCGCCAGCTGTAAGGCGGATGTATTGGCTGGTTGAAAGGTTTCCTTCCACCAGGAAGACCTTCAGAAGACCGGCGATGATCCAGATGGAACCTGCAAGCATTTTTAAATGAAGACACGAAATCGAGTAGAAACTATTTGAAAATGCAACACTGTACGAATGCTTTTCAAATCCACTGCGCATATTTCTACGTCTTTCCTTCAACTCTTCCCAGTTCCCGATGTATCAGTAGGCCCTAATGTGTTTCTAACTTGGTGGCTTTGTCCTTTCTAACAAAGGTCCTGATCAATGCAGACACATTTGCGCGATTAGGCCAGCCATTTCATTGGCGTCACCGAATGCATTAACCGAATGCATTAATTGTTTAGCATAATTATCAGGAAACGATTAATATAGGACATCATTAACGTCTACAAAGCATTGTATTGGTTGTTTTCAACTCAACGCTGTTGTGTGTCCCCACGGAGACTTCGAAGATCGGTAGATACAGTTGATGGTAAGTGGGAATCATAGCCTTGTCCTTATTGATCGTTGACGACCAGATTTAAA
>JACEVL010001037.1:0-60000 GCA_020284085.1 Aporrectodea caliginosa
TTACTATTTTCATGTTATTATTATTAATATTATTACTTTGATGTTTTATCATTCATTATATAATTCATGTCCTATTGTGCATTTGCAGAATGGTGTATTACTTACTTAATTTGTATATAAAGATAAAGAACATTGTATAATAAGAACATTACAAACTATCACATTGTGCTAGGTAGCTTTGCTGCAGCGCCCTTGTGAGTTACTTAAACGGCGCTATACAAGTGCTCTGATACATACGTACATTGTATATAAAGTTAAAGACTACTACTTCTATATAATAGATTTCAATATATTACTGCAACATTACGAACTATTATCTTGTATATAAAGATCACGAGCATTATATAATGACATGTAAAAAACACGTATGTCCCACAACAAATGTGGCCAAGATGGGGGTGGGGAGTAATCCCAACTCTGCTGAAAGAGCAATGGAAAATCCTACCTCCAGTTTCCCCTTTGGGGTTTTCTGGTTAGGTAGCTGTGCCACAGCAAGCCTGTCTTGAACCCCATAAAGTGCATACAATTATTATGTATTCTAGCTTGTACATGTATTTGTCAAACTGAAACTGAATAAAGCTGACGGGCTGTTTATAATTCGTATGTGAATTAGAGCTTAAATCTATACCTTTTCATCTGAGCTTAGCCACTTAGGATATCATCAGGTATGTGCAGACTGCAGAGCTGGTAATAGTCCCAGGGCCAGATGGGAAATGTAGGCCCAATTAATTTCAATCTGCTCATTAAGTATTTTGGTTATCAATCACTGCTAAGTGCTAACTACATATGATATGATTTCTGTAATATACCTGTACTTTACAAAGCGTATAATTATGGATATGATGTAATTACAATTTACCAGTAACAGAGCAGTTATTTTAGTCTGAGAACAGTTGTTTTATTCTGATCTGTTTCCCCTTTGACTCTGAGTGGAGGCACCAGGATTTCAGGTGGGGGCTAAAGCGTCAAGGGGCAGGGTAACTGATTGTGGGGCCGACGGGAGTTAGACACGTCGGAAACCCACGTCGGGCAGACGTGAATTAGACACGTCGGACCGATGTCGGTAACACGTCAAGAAACCCATCAGTTTCCGACGTCGGATTGACGTCTTGCCGCTCAGCGGGTGCTCATAGATCCGGCGTGTTTTTCCGACGTCGGCCCGACGTGAGTTAGAGACGTCGGATTGACGTCGGAAACCCACATCGGGCCGACGTGAATTAGACACGTCGGATCGACGTCGGAAAAACACGTCGGGCCTACGTCGGAAAAACACGCCGGATCTATGAGCACCCGCTGAGCGGCAAGACGTCGATCCGACGTCGGAAACTGATAAGTTTCTTGACGTGTTACCGACGGCGGATAGACGTGGTTGGTTATCTGGGTGGCTTCTGATTTGAATATTCTGACTTGTCTATTCTGACTTGACTTCTGACGTACACGTGACTTAATTGTGACATTAGGCCTAATTCTTATTTAATTAATTCTGAATTACTTATTTATGACTTAATTCTGACTAAAATGCATCGACGTATATACGTCGATGCTAACATGACTAGGCTATTAGCCTACTTAATTGACTTCATTTCTGATTTGACTTAATTCTGACTCAGTTAATTCTGATCGACTTATTTCTGCCCAATTCTGACTTAATTGTAGCTTAAATGACTATTAGCCTACTTGACTTCTTATGACTTGACTTCCGACTTAATTATTTCGTATTGACTTAATAGTTTATGGCTTAATTCTGACATATTTGATTCTAACTGAACTGACTATTATATTAGGCCTATTTAGTTTGCCTCGCTCGCATCCAGTTGCCGAGAGGCGATAGGCGTGAATAGTTTTCTAACTCATACGAAAGGCCCTCCAGTCGACGACACGCGCCGATACTACGTGCGACAGAGACGTAGACACAGTTATACAATACAATACAATACAATACATATACAATACAACTGTACTTTGATATTGCCCTCCTTCCAAAGCTTAGAAGTGCACACACGACAATGTCGCATAGGCCTACAAGGAACGTAGCCAGACTTAGATTCAAGAGGAGGGAACTTCACAGACCATTGGCAAAATTCTGGTTATTGGAGTCATTGGTCAATAGAAGTTCCAGTATATAAAGAAAGCAAGAGGAGGCAACTGCCTCCTCGTGCCTCCATGTAGCTACGCCTATGGTCGCAGATACAATTAGGCCTATAGGCTATTGCAAGGCAATTGTGGGCTAAGGACTTGCTGAAAATCTCTACACAGTTACTAACTTACTGCCTCTGGCGAGGTTCTAACCCGTACTCTCCGCGTTACCCCGGTACAGGCCGAGCGCTCTAACCAATCTGCCACCGTGCCCCAGATACAGACGGGACCTGGTGCTGGCTTCTTCAAGTATATGGGCGAGTAACTGAGTCAGAGAGAGACGATATTGGGTTTCCCAAAAACACTGTCGGTATGTGGGCGCGACTTTTTAGATGTTGATAGCAGGAAGGGAGGAGGGGAAAGGCACGCGAAGGCTTAATTTGCCGCCTAGATGAGTAGAAGCCGAGGGAAAATACATACACGACAGAGTGTGCACAGACACGTACAGCTAGGGCTCTCTCGCGTTTGGACTTTGACTCTCGTGCTGGTCTTCAGTTGATAGCATCGAACGAATATGCACGGAGTTGACCGAAGAAAATTCAACGATTGTCTGTATACGAATGCGCGCGAAAAGATAACTGCGACCGTTGCTGCAACGGACGAACGATGTTGGACCGACCGAGCGCTGTGGAGGTCGTCTGTCACTCGAGCAAGTGTTGCGGAGAAGCTTGAAATAAAGGGGAGTACGATTATGTGTAGGCCTATTATTTTTGCTAATCTGATTTTCCAGGAGTAGGTTAATTGTAACTAGATCCAGTTTGTTTATTTGTGTCTATTACTTCTATAGTTTGGATTTTTTAAATTTTCTCATCTCATCCGAGTTTAATAGTATTTCTGGAGTGTAGGCCTACAGCTGTAGGGCGCTTCGTTGAACATAGCACTGGTATTTTAGGTTTTAGGGCAAATAATACTAAACATAAACGTTGAAGCATAATTTAAAAAGAAATCAAACTGTATACTGTGTATAGCCTACCGTCGGTGTACATTAATTTTTAGTTGTCTAACAACATTAACCAAAATAAGTAGGCCTAATATTATTTATTGGTGTGGACCATAGGTCTATGCGATTGTTTTAATTATTTGAAACTGGATATTGAATACCGGCAATGGCCAATGCATTTGGATCAAGAGGTGCGCATGGAGTCGTACTGGGGGATCCGTAGACGCATACGTGCGGAGATCAATTCAGAAAATAATTCAACCATTGATGAATTAGTCAATGTTTTAGATGAATCACCAAATGCTGAAATGCTTGACCTTGGAAGTTCTAACCAATGAGAACTATTTAAATGATAGTGACGATAACTTTGACAATCAGATCACTTCATCTGAGGAGTCAGATGTCTTATCTGATGCGGAATCTTTTGAAACAGGTTTAGGAACCAAACTGGCTGATTGGGCAACTTCATTTAACATTAGGCCTACCAATACTTCACTTGGTTCATTGTTATCTGTTCTCAATAGATATAATCCTGAATGGCCATTGGAATTGAACTTTGCTCAGGACACCAAAGACTTACGTACCCCATTCGTAGTCTGGACACAGGTGGTGAAATGTGTTATTTTGGCATTAAGAAAGGCATACAAAGGCTGACAGACAATGATATTTTATCATGCTTACAGCAGACCGATGTTATTCAGTTGTAATTTAATGTTGACGGGCTTCCGTTATTTAAGAGTTCTATCATGCAGTTGTGGTCGATTATTATTATTTATTTCTATTTCTTCCATGGCTTTTTTCACAATTCAGAAAAGCAAGGTCTCGTGAGGACACAAACGTCTCCAAATATAAAGATCTCCATGCATTTATTTCTGTTTGATTTTTCGAATCACATTTATCATCAAATCGCTTCTCCTAAATTGTGACCCACGTACCTAACTTGAATTTCTATTTTGCTTCATTCGAATACATAGAAATTTTATATCACGACTTCTGAATACATAGAAAGTTTATATCACGACTTCTGTAAAAAAACATTTATTGACAATACTGAATAACACCTGGGCAGGCTTGACTGTTTGACCCCATGGCTTTTCGACCTAGAACTAACCGAACTCTATCATATGATTATCTGTTTCAGGTTGTGGTATTGTCAACCTGAATTTATATTAAATGAATATTTGATGATGATGATGATGATGATGATGATGATGATGATGATGATGATGATGATGATGATGATGATGATGATGATGATGATAGGACCCAAAAATGATGAGAACATAACTTTAAATTTCTTGGATTTTACATTTCACTGCTGCACCATTTAAAATGGGTCCATTACAGCTTTCCCTCAATGGTCTCTTCCTTATAGATTAAGCAGGGGTAAGAAAGATACCATACCATACCATCTTCTCTTACTAGTATTTATGGCCGCAGATATACTTTGCATCACAGTTTATACTAGGCCATTCCACATTTGATTTAATCTTTTTTTATTTTGTTTCAATTTTGGTTTTCCATTTTCAGATGGAGTCAGAAGGAATGCTTTGTTCAAGCCGGAGTTTTCAACAGATTCCACAATACGATGGCAATAAGCTCTTGGTTTTACATTGCAAGGGATCGTCAAGGCGGACGTTCGGCAAGAGCAAAGCTTTCAGTGAAAAAGAATAGACTATACAGAAAGAATAGTACCTGTCGTCAGGTGCACCAGCACCTGCCAAACTAGGAGCCAAAATATAATTCATGATTTTAGTGAATGTTCTATGACATTAAGTTTCTCAGACAGTGTTTTTAAAATCTAATCAGCATTTGTGGAATTGAAATTTTGCCGTGTTCGCATTTTCTGCTACATTCAAGTTTGGCCATACAAATTAGGTGTTTTGAATTATTTCTATTATAGCATGATATTATTAATAACAGGTAATTTTTACTTTGCTGCACTTGAGTCATTTACTTTTACTATGTTGCACTTTAATTGAGTCATTATTTCTATTTTGTTGTAGTAGTCATTTTTAAAATTTATTGCATTAGTCGTTATTTTCATTTTCTTGCACTTAACAGCAGAAGGACCAATGGTGTCAATTTTTACACCTTTCAATTTTGTTTGAACATGAACTTTTAAAGTGGGAATTCAACAATGAAACTTGGTTAACACTTTTTGTATCATTGTAAATAACTTGTTATTTTGATGCGGTTGAGTAATTTCTGTTACTTTATTTCTCTTAATTTTGGTATATTCGTAAACTTGAGTAGCAGTTACTCAAGTGTAAGAATATACCGAAATTAAGAGTATTGCAGTATTTTTGTATGCTTGTTTAATGAGATTGTGTGTGTTAAAAACATGATGATACTCTTGAGATATTAAAGAAATGTATGGGGTAATATAAAATAATAATAATAATAATAACAATTTATATGGCGCCGTACCACGGCCATACCACTACAAGGGCGCCTCACAAACTAGCATTTGAGGGGCCCTAAGCCTTAGTAAAATGGCTTAAACAAAGTAAGCCGTAATGGCTTACTTTTTGCTTAATAAAATGGCTTTAAACAGCCTAAAACAGGAAGCAGTAACTTTTTCTTATCTCTTATATTTCACTGGCCACATTGTAACTGCTTATAGGTAGAGGAAAATGTTATTACATGCAGATTTGAATTGTAATAAAAACTGTAAATTTTTCATTCTGTCGCTCTTTACTTAGAAACCTGATATATTGATTTTGTTTTCTATGGGCATGGACAGACTGTACAGTGTACGCATTTATTACTCATTTCTTCAATTTAAGTTCTTTTACGGAAAGACTATAAGCAGCCCTTTTGGGCACACAATATGAAACTGGAAAGGGCTACTAATTTGGGACCCGTTTGGGCAAACAAGGTTTGCCCAACAGGGTACCAAATTTGGGGCCTGTTTGGGCAAACAAGGTTTGCCCAAGAGGGTCCCAAATTGGGCAAACCTTGTTTGCCCAAACGGGCCCCAAATTTGGTACCCTAGTGGGCCCTAAATTGGGTGCACAACTGGGGCCAATGAGCATAACCAAGCTCTCCCCGAATTGGGTTTGACAAACGGGCCCCTTCAATCCCCCTAAAATTTTGCTGTCTGGGGAGGAGGAGCGGGTTGAACGAAGTGGCTGGATCGTGAACAACTGACGGAGATAGGAGGGCTGGGAGGTTTGAAGTGTGTTGTACGTGAGTGAGATGATTTTGTATTCTATTCGTTCAGGAATTTTGAGCCAGTGGAGTGATTCGAGGACAGGAGTGATGTGATGGTATTTGGGGGTTTTGGTGACAGCACGGGCTAGGGCATTCTGAATTGCTTGGAGGCGGTTTATTTGAGTTATATCTATGTTTAGGAAAAGAGAATTGCAGTAGTCTAATTTAGCGTGAACTATAGATGTAGCTATTGTGGATGCAGTTTTGAAGTCAAGCAT
This sequence comes from Aporrectodea caliginosa, assembly GCA_020284085.1. Classification (NCBI taxonomy): domain Eukaryota; kingdom Metazoa; phylum Annelida; class Clitellata; order Crassiclitellata; family Lumbricidae; genus Aporrectodea; species Aporrectodea caliginosa. The sequence continues at coordinate 6,511 of JACEVL010001037.1, forward strand.
AGGGCGGATTCTACGGAGGTCACGGATATGCATGAAGCAAGAGCGAGAAAGATGGGTGATGTGATCGGCGAAGCTGAGATTTTGGTCAAAAATCACACCAAGGTTGCGGACAGGAGAATTTGCAGTGAATGTGTGGGGAGGTGCAGAGTCAAGGTTGATGGAAATAGATGGATCTGGGATTTTCTTAAGTTGCTCACGGAGGCCTATGAGTATAAATTCAGTTTTTGATGGGTTCAGGCACAATTAAGAGATTTGATGTCATCCAAGAAGAGATTTGGGTAACTACATGGAGAAGATGATCTATGGAGTCGGAGAAGCTGCTTGGAGAGAATGAGATGAATAATTGGGTGTCGTCAGCGTATGTAGGCCTACTATGCTTGATACGCCACATCTATTACGCATTCTATTAATTTCGGCATCTTGAAAGGTACCATTTTCCAATGGTCAGAATAGGGGAGGATTTTGTTATGGCAGTAAGCACGCTGAAATGGTTACAGATTGCACTAAGAAACCTTCCGTATCGATTTTCTAGCTCGAGGCAGCCATCTTGGACACCGTCTTGAAATTGACTCTTTTCCAATGGGGCATTTTAGAGTAGACTTTTAGGCTACTATGTTACTAAGCATGCCAAATGGTAGCAGATTGCATTGAAAAACAATCATTTGCGTCAATTTCAGAGTTTGGGATATATAAAGACAATTTTAACAAGCACTTGTCCACAGACCGTGTAAAATATACGGACCAATGACATGCGACTTCTCATTCCGACCAATCACAGGCTACTTCTCATACCGATCAATTGCATATTTATGAGGCAGCCATCTTGGACACCGTCTTGAAAATGACTCTTTTCAAATGGATCGTTTTAGAGTAGACTTTTACTAGGTTACGAAGCATGCCAAATGCTAACAGATTCCATTGAGAAACAATCATTTGTGTCAATTTCCGAGTTTGGGATACAGACAAATTGTAACAAGCACTTGTCCACAGACCGTGTAAAATATACCGACCAATGACATGCGACTTCTCATTCCGACCAATGACAGGCTACTTCTCACACCGATCAATTGCATAATTATGAGGCAGCCATCTTGGACACCGTCTTGAAAATGACTCTTTTCAAATGGGTCGGTTTAGAGTAGACTTTTACTATGTTACTAAGCATGCCAAATGCTAACAGATTACATTGAGAAACAACCATTTGTATCAATTTCCTAGTTTGGGATAGACAATTTTAACAAGCACTTGTGCACAGACCGTGTCTAATATACCGACCAATGACATGCGACTTCTCATACCGACCAATCACAGGGTACTTCTCATACCGATATGCTCAATTTAAAATAAGTAAGTAAGTGTGTTATTTATTAAACGTTGGCAAACGCACGGAGCTGCACACACAAAGTTCTCGAATGGTACTTGAAGAAAAGTTAGTAAATAATAATTGAACCAAAAACACTGTGGCCTACCTGTACAACATCCTATCTAGAAAACAGCGTCTGGTGAGGGAATCCAACATAGAAAGAAGTCAAAGAACACGGTTAGGCGTATATGAGCGTGGGCGCATATCGTAATCGTAATCTCCAAACTTCTAAAGCGCCACTCGAAAGCCAAGAGCAGTAGTAACCAGTAGTCCTATATAGAACATGCAAGGGGTAGAGGTAATGGAGGATATGTCCAGAATTATACAAGATATTTCTAAATAAGGTCTTGGTCGGCTTTTTTTACAGAGTTCAAAGATTTGGGTACGAAGCCAATGTGTACCAGCTTTATGCCGCAGAGCACTTGTAGTCACGTTCATGTTTCCTGGCGAAGCCCAACATAGGCCTACTTGGGAACAATATAGCATATGCGTTAAAAAAAACATTGATGGTTTAATGGAATGGAAGCTGAATTGATTAAAATAATTGCTTGCCTAAATTTAGGTTATACTGATTAAACTAATTATTTGTTTACTACCCCCTGTTCTATATAGGCCTACTGGTCACGATCTGAGCACACGCTAACATAACCGTGTTCTTTCTAGATTTGATTCCCTCGCCAGGCGAGGTTTCCTGGCTAGGATGTTGTAGGCCTACACCTAGGCCATAGTGTTTTTTTAGTTTATTATTTACTAACTTTTCTGCTACTATTTGATAACTACATGTGTAGGCCTATATGTACAGCGCCGTGCGTTTGCCAGCGTTTAATAAAGAACACACTTAGCCTACTTACATAAATAACAACCGGATTGATGGAAATAATAATTATTGTTTTCGTCAACAGAAGCTGCATTAATGAGTCATGGAACCAAGTTTTTTATTCAATAGAAGCTCGATTGCTAGACTGCTTACTTACCAACGTGAAGTACGGCATTGAAGACATTCAAATAATTTACCAACCTAAACTACGCCATAACCCTGCGCTGTACATACAAAGTTATCAAATAGTAGCAGAAAGTTAGTAAATAAGATTAAACTAAAAACACTGTGGCCTAGCTGTACAACATTCGAGCTAGGAAACCGCGCCTGGTCAGAGAATAAAATCTAGAAAGAACACGGTTATGTGAGCGTGGGCGCATATCGTGACCAGTAGTCCTATATAGAACAAGGGGTAGTAGGCAAGGAATCTATATTAATGAAATGAAGTCTTTTTCTTCAATAGAATCTGGATTGCTGAATATAATTCTTTGCTTAAATAGAAGTTGGATTGATGAAAAGTAATTTCTTTTTCTTACATAAAAATTGGATCTATGAAATTATTTTTTTTCTTTAAATGGAAGCATACTTATCAGTAGACTGCCAGCTTAGCAATGTAAAGTAAGGCAATGAATAGACCTACATGAAATAATAATTAGGCAACGTAAACTACGGTATTGCGGTCTTTCACGTCTACAAATTTGTTTTTTCCCAAGCATGATAGCCAGACTGAAGTTGCATGTAATTGGTCGGTATGAGAAGTCGCCTGTAGTTGGTCGGTATGAGACGTCGCATGTGATTGGTCATAACGACCAAGTCTGTCCACAAGCGCTTGTCAATTTTATCCCCGGACAGCCATCCAAATGGTAAACAAATAGGCCTATGCAAAATCTACTGAAAAACCTTTTTATATCAATTTGTTGAGGGTTAAACCATAAATTGACCCGCCTATAGAAAACTACTTTGGGCGAATCGGCCCATTTTTCATTCTATTCAATTTCGGCGAATCGGGTAGCAGTTTTCGGCGAATCGAACACAACACAGAAATTTCTTTCGGTGAATCGGCGGATTATTGCTTTCGTGATTCGGTGGTACTTTTCGGCGAATCGAACACAACACAGAAATTCCTTTCGGTGAATCGCCCAGTTTTGCAGTTTTATCGCTTTCGGTGATTCGGGTTTCGGCGAATCGGGTAGACCCCATCTGTCCACTGTTCTGGTGGTTTCTTGATAAACAACTGAGTTTTTTCTTTGCCTTTTTCCATTAGGACATCAACGAAAGATGTCCTTTCTGTCACCAGATTCTCCAGTTTAAGCCGTTCAGATTCACTAAAGTCTTGTCAATTGCGCATGCCGAGGGGTGTCTGATAATGCTGGCCATTGCAGATTTCGTACCATCTTTCCTTTCATGTTTGACGAGACTGTCATCAAAAGGGCTATGGCCACCAGATGTTCAGACAGAAAACCAGAGGTGCCTTGAAAATGCTGCATGTGCTTTCCTGGCAACAGCCTGGTTTGGGTGGGTCTTCAGAACTGATAAAAATTGTATGTCATTGAGAGGGGCTCGGATTTGATGCGGTGCTTCGTTCCACTGTTTGACATAAACAAGGCTGACAAACAGAGCCAAATCTCTGATATTCTTGGATTCTCGATTAGTCAGCTTGAATTGAGTCTTAAAAAGGAATATTTTCAGTGCATAAATAGCTTTTGCCATCCATCTGGCGCGATGCGTTAGACCTGGAGCTCGAAATGATTCACTGCCTTTGTGTTCACCAAGAAACCAGTAGGAGAAACGTAGAAATTTCTGATAATCGTCCCTTGGCTGCTGGGTTTCAAGAGCACCTGGTAAATGGCCGAGCATTTCCTGTCGCAGTTTGTTCAATATTGGAACCTGAAATAGTTCGTCAGTTGCTGCGAAATAAGCATCTTGGTTCAATAATAGCCATTCTTTCTTAAATCGCTTGAACAGTTGATGGACCTTCGGTTGGACCAAACAGAGTCAAGAAGACATTTGACAATACGACTTCTATGACGTGATGACGTCATGCAAGTCAGACCATTTCAGCTGCCAGAGCGTTTTCAATTCTAAAGCATGCGCCTTTATGAAGCTATGTGTTGCTGGTTGTTGTGTCAAATACGAGGCCTTTGATCTGTGAACTCAGATTCCATTTCTCAGTTACTTCAACACAGGTCTTGGCATGAGACTCACCTGTACCTCTCCATTTTTGGAATTGTCACTGATCATTTCCAGTGACAATAGCAGCTATGCGGTCCACATTTTCTTTTGATCCATTAATGTCGGGCAACATTTTGCCGTCCCAGTGCAGCAATAACGGTCCTGCCAGTGAGCACTCTTTTTCTTCCATTGTAAACATGACAAAAAGACACATTAGCCCACAAGTAAAATGTTGAGAATGGGTTGACCTCTAAATGTTGCACAATCAGGCTGAAATTTAACAGGCAAACTATCAATACCCAGTGGACAAAAATAAGCCTTGTGGAGAAATGATTCCACAAACTTAAACTTTTCTCTATGGTTGCTGGACCACCCTATTGAACAGTGGCGTAACGAAGGGTTTCAGCGCCCGGGGGCAAGGGTTGATGACTGCGCCCCCTTTTAATGTTTTTGTTGACTTTTAATCGTTATTTTCATAGTACTGTGTACCACTGAAAGCTAATTTGCGCCCCTCTGGTGCTACGCCCGGGGGCGGCTGCCCCCCTTCGTTACGCCACTGGTCTTGAATAAAACTTGGGTAAGACTGCTGTCAATGGCAACTGAAAGATATTGTTAAACACTGGGTCCTGCTACTTTGGCAAAATTCTGCTGACTGAAAACTAAAATCACAGTTCACTATCCTCGTCATGTTTTCGTAGCCAAACAGCCAGTTGGTGGCAATTTACATAAAATTTTCAGGAGACAAATTACAAAATCTGCAGCCCTGTGTCTCACATAAGAGTCATGCACAATTGCACATATTAAAAATTTAAACACAAAAGTTCAATTATTTACTAAAATTGTCAAACAAAGTGTTATTTAATTAAAAATAATAATAATTATATGCATTAGAAAAATACACGTATACAGAATTAGTGATGTTTATCACATTTTAACAAGCCATTTGTTGTAACTAAAATATACTTGTCATAGATTCTGGACAAGTCATATTACTTGCTCTTAAAAAATCGAGTATTTTATATTGTCACGTTGCCTATTTGGAAGTTGGATTGATGAAAACTAATTTTTCATTCGTCATGAATGAAGAAAATTCATTATCTTCCAATTTCATTATACTACCGAGCAATGATAAGATACACCTACTCCATTCCTGTTTGATCATGCATTAGGAATGTTCAATACATGTACTAACATTTTGCAGTAATATATTACATTAGAACTTGCAGTCTATCCGCAAACCATGATAAAAATGTAAACAAAAGTGACATCAGTCTCATATGGGCGTGGCTCAATTCTGAGTAAACCAGCAAATTCACTTCCTACATGTTGGAATGGTATATGCGATTGTAAACGCACAATCGAAGACGGTAAGCTGCAAATAGAAGGCACTGTAAAATGGGAAACCCCACCACACTCAACAGTAGCATTACACCAACAGATGTTAAAGGACGATTCCAGTCCAAGATCCCTGGATAGATGACCCTAGAATGGTCAAATGCCCAGTAAATGATGCTGAAGACCACAAAAATGGCACCGTATGCCATAACATAAACAAAATGCAGAATACGGACTGGAATTGCAGAAATGGCAAGTTCAAGAATGACAAGTACTGAGTTCATCAAGTGCAGGTGAACGTCCTCTTCGCCAAGATATGTAAGTCCCCTTCTAGGAAAGATGGCTGCAAAATAGACAATAGACACGAGGATAGCTGCAGAAGAAGCGATGACAAACAGAAACCAGTTCAACTTTATGTAAAATGGAAGAGCTCTGCGGAAAAGCGGTTCACTCGCAGCAACAGAGGGTCGTTCAAAATAACTGATAACTGCAATAACGGCTGAACAAAGAAGGTAACAGGCAAGCATGAAATATGACCAGTTGGTCAGCCACACCGGCCACGGATAAATCCATTTCATGTGATTGAACTTGACTATAGACCAGAACGTGATGCTTACAGCATATGCAGCAACAACCAGTCTGTACACCACAAATACAAGCCTTGGAAGGTGCCACTGAAAAAACAACATTACAAAGGATTAAGGCAAAATGCAGAAAATAACGAATTGTGCATCATAATAAGCAACTTCTTTAAAAATCAGCTTTATTAGGCGTGTTTTTACAATCATCACTAATATACCAGTACTCGTCAACTGGCATCATCACCACCACCTCCAGCAACATCACCACCACCATCACCACTGCCACCACCGCATTCATTATCTGTAATCTGGATCATCATCTATCATCACTGTTTTCACCATCATCATTATCATCATCAAAACCATTTACATGTACAATGTACTGCATTTTTTCTCAGCACTTGGTCCAAGTCATTTAAATTTAAAAGTGTAGAACATTCAGATACAACAATAAGATTCATGGAGAAACTGGTAATACCTGGCTTGTGGTGAAAGCATCTGTGCGATTGAAGTTGAAACCAAGGCGTTTTCGAGTAAATTCATTTTTAAAAGCATCCCAGCACGACCCCTGTAAAGATGGCAGAAAAGCTAAATCAGAGACCAGAAAATTGTATAATTAACCATGCATACGACCATTGTCGCATGCATCTGCCAATGCATTTACATAGTGTTTTGCATGACTTAGCTTGCATATTCAGCTTACCTGATTAATATTTTTGATCATGTACTTAGCATTTCTTAAAGCTAAAAGGTACTACACAAGTGACTAAAAACATAGCAGACTTAATGCTTGTTAGGTTCACTGAGGGCTCTTTAACGGTCAATGACCTGCTTGTTTTAAAACATTTTTAATCTGATGTTTTGACAACAGTTTGTCATTTTACCGAACCTTTGTCAAGTGCACAAGTATCACTATGACAAACTTCATTATAACATGAATTCCAATATAATATTATTAGAACAAGAATACTAGAGTTTTAGTTCAGTTGTACAAAATGGCCTCATTACTGGAAGGCATCATTGATATGGCTCCACCAAACAGTGTTAGAAAGAAGGCCTCATTGTATTATATTGAACTAATAACAAGTATATAGGAGAGCTAAAAAAATATGCAGAATTTATTGAAAAAGGTCTTTGCCACGATGTTGTAAACTTTTACAAGTTACAGTCTCTGTAAGTACACACGACCAATAACTCACATGTGAGTTCTGGCTGTAGGCTTCAATGTCGAAATCTGAAGGCGTACTGCTCTGATCGTCGTCCATTCTACCTAAATAACAACCGAAGGATTTTAAAAGACCTACGACTGTTGCAATTCACAATGCGGCAAGCTTATAGTATCGGGGGTTGAAGGATGCAGTGCTGAAGTTTACTGGCATCGCGAGTGTCAGTTAGGGTCAGGTGAGGCGTCGTGAGGGTCGGTTAGGGTTAGTGTCGTCATTAGAAAACCTGGTACCGTCTGGAGTAGGCGCAGCATGCCTAAAGATACTGTATAGTGTATAATCCTTCAGCCCACGAATCCACGATACTATAAGTTGGTAAACCTATAAGTTGGACCCACAATGCAAGACCAATATCTAAACGTAAACCAAAAGAACGGATTGCGCCTAAAGAAACACTTTTGTAGTTTCGTTTCAAATAGCATTTATTGTAGGCCCCTCTCTTATACCGCTTTATGAAATCAGAATAATTCTTCGGTCGTTTTGAGCTCATACCTTTTCCAGCAGTGGAAGATAACTGTTGAGTTTTCGTTAAAAGAGCAGCAGTCTATTAGGACAGGATGTGGTTCAACTTGTTTATATTTCATATAGGGTTGGTTTGATAACGTATTACCGTATTATGTCTTAAATTCGCTGCTAGTCCCTAGATCATAGATGACACAGTTCATGAAAACAGATGCACTACTTTTCTCGATGACGCTTTGCCATCTGGCGGTAATTACTCTGTCAGGTAGACGCTGAAAACTTGATGAGATAACTAAGAACGCTGCTTTCTATCTTGAATATGTGTTTTGTGTATATTAGTTTTGAGTTACAAAGAGATATTGATATTATTAGTTACTAGAAGTGGTAGATCAATAAAGCATGTTCAGAGTTTGGATACTGATGTAAATGTAAATCGTAGAAAATTCTCAGCGCCACATAAAAACCCCGTCAGATACACCAGCTTAAAATGCTAGCGCTATATCAAATCAAGTCCGCTGCTCCAGCAGTTCTGGTCAAAGATTTTAACTGTTAAAATGGTTCTGGTGCCTGGTCCAAAGATGCATGAGCACTTGTTATAGCGCTCCTTCAAGATTTCTACTCGGAGGCGCTCCCGACTACAGCGCGGACACTGAATCGGAGTTTCACGCCGAAGCGCATGAGCAATAATTGCGAGTGAAGGACTTGTCCAGGGTCCCTATGCGGCGGCTTGAGGTGGATTCGAACCCGCAACTCTCCGGCTGCAAGGCATCGAACATACCCCTACACCACCGCGTCCCACAAATATTATGGGTCCACGAACTGAATGATCATTCCAAGTGAATGCAACGTACTAACTATCGAACAACAACGTATGCACATTTGCTTAGCGGGCGCCGGTGCCTTCATACTGGATGTCATACACTTATATAACACAACGACGTAAACTCTTGTGCGAAACTTGATGACCCTATTAACGAAATAATAAAATAAGGCATCTGAAGAGAACGCCGTTCCCCCACTTTTTTCTCTCACTATGAAATTCTTGCAAGATTGCACTTTTTGCTTACTTCAATATGCAGGCGTTCCCCCACTTCATTTTTAGGACTACACTACTGAAAATAAGGCATCTGAAGAGCTTGAAAGACATACTCTAATAGCTACCTGATTCCTTAAAATTATCCATTCTCTAGACCCGTGAAGCTCTTTGTCTAACTTCAACGCCACAAAACTAGTAAAACGCCGATGAACTTTGCCCAACCAAAAAAGTAGCTTACTTATTTTCCATATATATATATATATATATATATATATATATATATATATATATATATATATATATATATATATATATATATATATATATATATATACATATATATACATATATATATATATATATATTCCAGCTAAAGTTTTGAGGCCTTAAGTAGGTCAGCTATTTATAACGTATTGTGAGTTGTTTCGTAACTGCGCTGTATTACGTTGACTGACAAAATGGGTGTTGGTCTAAAATTGGTGTTTGCTTTTATTTTGCTGAGCGTACTGTTGCTGGAATCGTTGGCAATTCCAGGAGGATGGGAATACGCAGATCCAGAGGACGAGAGGGTGCAGAAGGCAGCCAGTGTGGCTGTCACGGAGTACGAGAAGAAAAGTAATTCACTGTTTACTTCTCAGCTCGTGAAGATCACCAAGGCAGAAACTCAGGTAAACAGATTGAAATGTCGAAATTAGGATTATTGCAACAGAATCCAGCAAAAATGCAGAAGAATCTGTGGTAGATTTTGGTTGTAGTCGATTGATTTCGTAGTATGAATTTGTCAAAGGTTTATTTACGCAAGGCGTGGTGCTTCTGCGGCGGAAGATCCCGCGACGCATGCAGAAATTACTAATGCGGCGGAAGGTTGTTTGCCATGTTTTCTAATGACGTTACTAACCCTGACGGTGCCTGACCATAACCGACCTCACGACGCCGAACCTGACCTTAACCGACCGTCACGACGCCAATTTATAGGAAGTAAAGAACTGTTTACTGTCAAAGGTTTGTCCTAATAACATTATTCAGCCATTTCGAGCATGTTTTGGACAACGCGCATGCGGTTTTGAATGCGTTTAGTGTTTAGTCTTGTTTGATGCTATAAGTACACTGAAGTAGTCTCGAATATTTTGGTCTCACTTTAGCTTGTAAACATTGACTTGTGTCTGCTTTGACTTTCCTGCTTTGCAGAGACTAAAATTAATGGCAGATGCCTCTTATGAGCTATTCAAAAGAGGTGCTGCATAAATTGTGTATTGCAGCCCACATTTCCCTCACATAGGACCCTGAAAGTGAGAATGGTTAAGTCCAAAAGCCCTGGTCATATATCCAGGGCATCACAGGGCTTAGCTGTTTATAGCCCAGCTCATGCCAGCAGTACCAAATGACAGTATTTGATAATAACAGAAGCAGTCATGCGCCAAGAGCTTTCTGAAAGGTCATTATACAGAATTATGAGTCATATTCTCATGATTCTGTGTATTCAGCAGTTGACCTTCAGCAGTTGAGTTCGGCTGCCTGATGATTCTTGAATAACAAGACGTCATGAGGCAAGCAGCTTTTGGTGAAACCAGATAAGACTCGGACCAGTTGTGCAGCAGTGTTAGTAAGGTGGTTGTGAAACTGTGTTTGCTCGACATGTGTATTGGCCCCATTCTATGCAACCAACTTCGTCCCGTGCCTTGCTCATTGCTTCAAGCTGGGGGCCTCCCTGCATCCTTTCGCTGTTTAAAGATAGCCTTATTTTCTTGGGGTCTCTTGCACTGGGAGCACCTCTGATTGGTGTAGCACTGTGCTACATGGCGCTATATAAATTTACAGATAAAATACAATGCAATATGTGACTGAGAGTTATGTTGAGAAACATAAGACTTTGTTTAGGCAGAATTCTTGTAGACTTGAGGTGTTCATCAACAGGTGTGTGACCTTGAACGTAACATGGTCTTTTGAAGTAATAAGATCTAACTGTATGAGCAATTTACAATAATGTTGTATCCTGTTGGCAGACTGGACTTAAGTAGCCTAAGGTTGCATGTGACTGATATAACTAGTGTTAACTGCCTGCCTGGTCTGATGTGTACCTGGGCTCAATTAAATCAACAAGGACATGTGTCCTTGGTCCTTACTCCTTTTACTTGCGGTCTCTCACTTGACCTTGTACTAACCTTGTTGTCTCTCACTTGAACTGACCTAAATCAGCAGTTGTTAGATGTTCTGTGCTCTAGTTTCTGTGTTAGCTTGTTTATTTTGTATGAGACAGTAAGTTGTATATGGTTGATTGAAGCCGGCCCTTAAGTTGTTTACTCTGCATGGCCCTTGAGCAAATCCTTAACCCACAATATATTGTATGATTGGTGCCTGTTGTTAGATACTTGTCACTGCATACTTGTAATCATAGATGCACTTTAATACAATAATTCTTCAAGGGAATTCTTCAGAGGTGATTCTGCCATGATAAAACAAAACCAGTCTAACAGAACATTTGGTTTTCAACCTTTGGACAAATTAGAGGCAGAGACAGAAAACAAGCTTATCAAGGTTGCAGTTTTGCAATATGTGGACCATTGCTATGGAACTCCTTACCTAATGGTCTTACAAACCTAGGTACAGTTTATCAATTCAAACACAAATTGAAATTCTATCTTTAGTGGAACCGTATGTTCCTTTGGGTTTACCTATTGACACCGTACATATGATTGTTTGAACTACTTGCTTGTGTTATTATCGTGGTGGTTAATAAAATTTTGATTGATTGATCTACACTAATCCATTCTAATCTAATCTAGTAAGTTCTATATACCGTAGTGCCATTTTTGCAATACACAAAGCCTCAGTAGGTGGGGTCACATCAGGTGAGATTTTAATTAAAGTATAATCTGTTGGAGCAGATTAGTCTAAATCTGATAGGGAAAATAGAAATAAGGCTTTGGTGGATAAGCAGCTCATCGGTTACATAACAGTGTGTTCCACAATTAAGGATTAGCTACAGCAAAGCTTCCATGATAATTGAATATTGACTAGGTTTCTCCAATTAATATTGATTTTTGACTGTTCACTTCAAATTACTATAGAATGATGCCTCATGCATTATGACAATGGCAGTGTAGAACTAATTAAAATAGAATAATTGGAATAGGTTAGATTAAATCCTGTGTAGCCTTCTATATTTAAGTAAGTAATGTATACTTTATTCAGAACAATGCACTTTGGTGTACATACATTTATACAGAGTATAACATTCTTATTATAAACGATCTCGTGTAGAAGTGGAATTAGTCATGTAATCTAGGCGTAGCGGCTTTTTAGTAGTCCATGGAGTACATGCCCCGGGTAGGCGTGAGTCGGCAGTGTTGCAAATCAACGATGGACTGTCCTCTGGTTGCCGACTGAAGGCGGTTCTTTTCTTGCTGCCCTGCAAATCCCCACCAAGCCGGAGCAGCAAGAGCATTCCACCGTTGTGCACGAACCCTAGCATAGAAATACCACTGCAAGGCATACAGCTATGTCTGGCCTGACAACATACGGGTGATGTGTGACTCGAAACCCAAAGCTTCATTCATTGTAAAATCCCTAACGATGTCATAATAACATATTTGCCTATGTGGTGCTGATATCTTTGACAATTAGTATTGTATTTACATGCGTCAAAGTAAAAATTGTTTAGTGACTTGATCTGTGAATGCTGATGTAGTAAAGACTTCACCCAGCCCCCCTGTGGTTTCAGAAGGTGAAACTGTTGATGATGTTAGCAATGATCGTGATAATGGTGATAATAACTACTTAGACTGGTATGACTATGATAAGAATCAAAGCATTAGTACTGATGTTGCTGATGCTGGGGTGGTGATGGTGGTGGAGCAGAAGAAGGAGACCATAGAGTTGGTGTTTAAAGCTGTACCGATGGTGGCTTATTTAAGAGATTTTAATCTCAAGCAAGGTCTGTAAATGTAGGCCTTAATGGTGTGGCATCCATTCAAACAGGCAACAGTGGTGAAGGATCTCACCCACACAATTCAGTGAAAAATGAGCGGGGTCAAGAGGTTAGCACCTTTGAGTAGAAGATATCTTGAAGGGTGCTATAAAAATTTTCGATTACATTACTTACAGTAGCTATAGGACCATTAATGGCATGGCACCCATTCATACGGGGAGCAGTGGCGAAGGATGTCACCCAATCAATTCATTGAAAATTGAGGAGCAAGGTCAAGGCCATGAGGTCACTATAGAAAATGTGTACATCTACATTTACTTTCAAGATGATGACTGAATGTTTTCTTTGTGAGCAGATAGTTGCTGGTGTGAATTATCGAGTAGTCGTGGAGATCGGTTTCACCAACTGCAGAAAGAATGCAATCCGAGAGCCAAGCTCTTGCAAGACTCAACAGGTAGGCAATTATTTCAGTTATTTCAGTTTCATCTTATGTAGGTGCGTAAGAAATTGTTATTTTATGAAAGTAACCAACAACTTCAACAACGACAATTAAACAGTCCTGAACAAAATCTATGCAAAAACTGTGATTCGAACTCTAGAGCTACTGCCTGTAAACTGTTTATGTGAGAGGTTAATCCAGGCTGTAGTGGGATTTTTGACCCTTTTGGATTGACCTTTTGATGCCAGCACTTGAAATGCTATAGGCAAAACTGTCATAATTGATTTGTCTGTTGTGTGGTGATTCAACAAACAGTTTCAATCAATCAAATCAAGCAACAAAGGGCAGCCAAGACATGGGCACCGGAATAATCCATATCAATATAAGTGATTATTTTTATAGGATGGCGTCTTAAGTGTGCTTAAGTATTTATAGGAAATCAAGTGTTTCTTTTCTAATCCTTTAAAGATTAAATTAAGAGGTACTGTTTTAAGCATCTAAATAACTAATTCACTAAATGACTGACTAAGCTTACAGTACAAATTAACTATAACTTTTACTAGAACAAATAATGTCTGTCATGTGCACTGCATTTGCATCAGTCTGTTTGAAAGCTAGTAATAAAATATGATACAACAAAGAATTTCTTTCTCTTGGCCAACTTTTTAATTACCATATGTCCATGAATCTGTGACATTTCGTCTACACTGAATGTGGACAGTATCACGTGGCTTTGCTGCTGTGAACAAAGAATGTTTGTATGGATTGTATATGTGCGCTTATATATTTATCACTATATATGTGTGTAACTATGTATTATATTGTGTCTATCAATTTATATAGCGCCTCTCGGAGTTCACACCAATCAGAGGCTCTGTAGCCTTTATGTATGTATGTATGTATGTATGTATGTATTATATGTTTGTTTATGTATGTGTGTATGTATGTGTTTATGTATGTATGTATGTACGGGTATGTACCAGTATGTATGTACATATATATCAAGATACGTAATGTAGTGGCTTTAAGTACCTCTGAAAAGTACTCAAGTCACATGTTTGCTAAGAGCTAACTTGTGTTGGCATATCCCCTCAGTACTTAAAGTTGGAACCCTTGCATATCATGTGAAGTTGAAATGTGAAAGCATGTGAGAGTGACATAAGAAAGGGTTATTGGATTGCTGTTGTGTCGATCGAAAGAAAACTCAACTACATGGCTGTGCCACTATATTCTATTAAATGATTGATAATTGGGGAGGGGGGAACCCGGGGGATAGTATAATGCATGAAGTTTTCACAGACCTGGTTCGATTCCCGTAAAACGCCTGGGTTTAGCTCATGCCTTCATTCCCTAGGTGGCAGCAAAAGTACATTGAGCTTGCGCCTTGCATGGCTGCAACTTTGTTGATTTATGTCTTCTGTAATTTGTTCTTGTGAATTGTGTTTAATCATCGTAACATGTACATCTACAGCGCAGTGCGTTTGTCAGGCGCTTCATTAAAGAATAATAATAATAATTATTATTATTATTTTACATTACATACTTGATACGATTTTGTTGTTGTTGGTTATGGTATTTTAGAAACAGTCTTGCACATTCGTTGTCTGGGATCAGCCATGGCTCAACTCCATTCAGCTGACAGACTCCAACTGTGGCCCTATCAAATCCATCAATTATCAGAATGAAGTTCTGCCGCCAGATGACAGCACTGAAACGGATTCAGACATTGATGAAGCCGCTGCTTTTGCCGTTTCGCATTTGCAGTCGTTGTCTAATGGACTCTACTCGATGAAGCTGAAGCATGTTGTCGAAGCAACAAAAAAGGTTAACTGCTATTGGTTGTTGTGGAGTTTAAATTCATGAATTAGTAAATAAGTACCAGTGATATATGTGGAATTATCTACTTTCTGGAAACTCAATCAATCAAGCAATATTCGTTTAATTCAATAAATCCAGTTGTCAAGGATGCAAGTAACAAGGATGCAAGTAACAAGTAACACAGATTAGTTGTTGAGCCGAGCTAGAGTTAGTTATTGAAATAACTGTAAGTCATTTTAGTATACATCTTTGAATAAGACTCACAGGATGTAGTAACAGTTAGAGGTTGTTGAAGGAATTATACAAAGGCACGGATATATGCATGTGTACTTACATGAATGCATGCATCCATCTACACATACACACACACACACACACACACACACACACACACACACACACACAAGCACACACACACACAAAAACACGTTCATACGTACATTCATGCATACATACATACTTTCTACTAGCTCATGTAGACACTTATACTTATGATATTGCTCTGTTCTGAAGCATCACAGTGTGTGGGATATGTGAGACATTATACTGATTCTTTGTTTGTTCAGACTGAAGACGGAGTTCTGTACCAGCTGAAGATTGAGTGTCTTATGTCATCTTGTAAATCATCCGGACTCTTAGATGACTGCAAGAAGGGATTGAGAAATGAGGTCTCAGAAAACCTTTCTACTTTATTAGAAATTTCTGTAGTGTTTATAATAAACTAAGAATTATTTGAATCCGCAGTCATCAAGGATCAGTGCAGCCGATGTCCCTCAGCAAAATACTTTGGAACCAGGAAACAATTTTTCTGTGTATTCTTCATTGGGTCCACACTGGCCCACATTGTGCTGCTGGTGGCAACTGAGGTCCAATTAACGTGGCTTTAAGGGAGACGGGGTGTAAGTGAAAATATTAACAGCTGTGCTCTGTGTTTCAAATTAATGTGATGAACAGATTTTATGTTGGCATGCATCCTACATTGGGTCAGCATGTATGTATTCGATGTTTAATATAGCGCATTTTAGTACCTCACAAAAGCACTGCCTATGCCAGTCTAAACGATATGCCAGTCATTAAGAAAACACCATTCGTCAGGTAGGAAACACTTGTCACGTAACTAGAAAAGTCACCATTGGGGCTGTCGTAATTGTAATTACGACAAATTCTATAGCATTGTTTTTACCAAGCTACTTCTAGGATGCTTTACGCGTACAGGGTATAAGATAAGCTTTAACTGACCAATTGCTATCCGCATTTTGGTGTACAGACATGGTAATAAACATACATCATGTAAGTATGTATCATGTTCAGTAGTTGTTGAATGTGTTGTTTCAGAACGTGACTTGTGACGTGGACGTTTTGGATCGGCGACCAAAAGACCCACAGTATGTTCTCAAGAAATACAAGTGTGCAGGAGGAGCAGCCCGTAAGGTTCACCCCCGCAAGAAGAGCATTCAGGTGCCTTTCTGCTTCTCTGTGTTTGACTCTACGTGTATCTCTTGCTATCCTTCTGTGTGTGTTCGTGCGTGTGTGTGTGTGTGTGTACCAATATGTGTCTGTCTGGCTGTCACTGTGTTTGTGTATGGTTCTGTGTCGCTCTGTCTCTTTATTTGTGATCTCTTTGTCTTTCTTTGACTCCGTATGTCTGCATGTCTCGCTTTCTGTATCTCTGTCTGTCTTGTTGTTTGTATCTGTAACTATGTGGCAATGATAGTGAAGAGCACCATCAAAGTATACTTAGCTGGTGCTGAATAGATGTTCTCATACATTCTTGTATAAATCTAACATCTGACTTAAAGTTCATGATTTCAGAGGCTAAAGGTCAACTACTGTGACTGATACAACAGCCAGGATACAGCAGATGATGATGATGATATGATGATGATGATGATGACGACGACAGCAACTGAGATATGAAGGAAAAAACTGCAACAGCTTTTACGAATTTCTTAAAATCCGCTATGCTATAGTTTGGATACGTATTTGCGTATATTGCTGTGTTGTTTCAATTGAATTTACTGATTTTTTTGCTATTGTATCCATTGTAACTAGTAACTATAGTAATGGTAATAACTATGTTATAACTATAGTAACTATTCACAGTTTCGGTTTTTCAGGTTATCGCCCATTTGGAAGCCTTTGAAGATTTCAAGAAACGTTTTGGAGTTCAATACAAGAACATGCTAGGTAAGTTTTCTCATTAAGAAATGGAAAACAGTGCACTTGTGTAGCACCACAAAAATCCCACTTAAAAGTATTGCTTACAGGTAGGTATGTGGTTGCTAGGTGCTATTGAAGAATGTTCTGCAGGTAAGTGTGTACATGATGAACAATGTACAATGAACATTATGTACATGATGAACATTATGTACATGATGAACATTATGTACATGATGAACATTCAGTATATTTCCTATTGTTTCTTTTGCAGAGGAGTCGTACCGTTTTAATGTCTTTGAAGACAACCTGGAGACGATTAAGTTCTTGCAGGACCACGAACTTGGAACTGCTACATATGGAGTCACACAGTTCTCTGATCTAACGCGTAAGTATTCAATGAAATCGTATGTGTATATGTTTATGTATGTTTTGTTTGTATGTGTATATGTGTGCATGTGTATTTAATAGTAAATAAGAGCTATCAAAACCACTGCTAAACTGGAAATCTACCCAGTGTTTTAAGTGTGTATTAACATATCTGAATATTGTGAATACTCTATGGCATATTAATTTTAATATACTAATCCACTGCGCATGATATCCTTCCATTGTTCCTTCTGTAGGAAATCGACAGATTAAGTAGGTGATGTGTGTCTAAGGATTAAGGTGTTCAGGTGTTATATAATATGATTGTAGCACATTTTAATACCTAGTAACATGTTAATCGTACTCATTTATTAATTGTTTCCATGACTATGTAAACAAATCTCTTTGATGCTTTAGCCGAAGAATTTCGTAAGCGACACTTGACCCCATATTGGGACCAGTCCGAGGACCGTCGCTTGACTCCCGCGAAAATTCCGAAAGTGACTCTGCCAACAGAGTATGACTGGCGCCATTATAATGCAGTGACATCAGTCAAGAACCAGGTAGAATTTTTATCAGATTCGGTTCTGACCTACACATGTTACGTCGATTTATTTTGTTACGTTTCAAGGTGTTACTTCTGTGTTCTAAGATGAATACTTTTGAGAATTGCAAATGGCTTCATTTCAGCGTTGAAAAGGTTTAATGTATATAATTTTTATAAGGTATGAATTCTTTTAAATGTTCAACATTTAATGCTATTTTTAAGAATGTCAAATGGCCTTTTTCAGTGATAAATAAGATAAAAATTTAAAATGGGGGTGTATATTCATTAAAAAGGCACATGTTAGGGATTTTACAACTCTGGTATGGCTCTTGTGCTTGTACGTGTTGACATTGCTTTGCATATCTGTGACCATATTTGTTGCATAGTGCTTCGTTCTCTTGAAGCGGCAATATGTAATTTTCCAATTATAATTGAAAATGTTACCTTTCATACCCTTTTTAACTTATCTATGTTTTCAATAATACTCCTTGCCCCTTCTGACCTATGCCCTCCCTGCCTTGACTTTATCAGCAAGACAATCTAATGAATTATACATGTATGCAGGAATTCTGTATATTGTCTTATATTTGGGTTTAAAAAATGGAAAAGTAGTGTTAAAAGTTTCATTAATGGACTAGGCAGGCTGAATTTCACTTGGCTGGTGAAAGTACGTCATTGTAAACTGTATTTCCATTTGGACTATTCTGAAAATGTTGGCAATATTGCTGTTCTTAATCTGTTGTGGACATACTTATCATATAATTACCCTAATGATTATTACCATGTCTTGGTATTCATGAAGAGCCATGATGCCATTGCTCAACTGTATAGTAAGTTTGATGACATGTGTACATTGAGCTGATCTTCCTGTGGACTATAATTAATGCTCTAGGTTTTCTTTCTTTTGCATTATCTCTTGTTTTGTCGTTTGGTTGCTGTTCAGCCTGTTTGACATATTAAAGGTGTTCATAATGTTTGATGTGTGTTAGGGTTCATGTGGATCATGTTGGGCGTTTTCTGTGACGGGTAACATCGAGGGACAGTGGGCTATTCAGAAGAAGCATCTCATCCCCTTGTCAGAACAGGGTAAACAGTTACAAACTCCATTTCCGAATGATTTTCCTATTTTATGTTCGTCGTCTTTTCTAGAATGGATGATGATTTTAGCCATCAATTAAATAGGTTTTCTCTTTGTTTACCTTTTGACAGAGAGTTGTGATAAGTGAACAACTACCTTACTTCAATTATGTTTTAAAATTACTAAACCTTTGAGTGGGATTTTTTAGAACTGGTCGACTGTGATAAGTTGGACTCTGGTTGTAATGGAGGTCTGCCGTCATATGCGTATTCAGAGATACAGCGACTTGGTGAGTGTTGTGTTTGCGTAATGCCACATATCATCTAATCTCTAATCTAATCTGATAACTTCTATAGCACCACTCTAAAAATACATAAGGCATCAATTGGCGATCACCTGTACAGATCTGTTCAAGAAGCAAGAGGGAAATCTGAGAGCATGTATTTGGTTTTGATGATTTAATTAGGCATTTATGTCGAGGAGTTCAGTATGTTTGTAAGAGCTGATGCTGACTATGCTTTGGGTTTTCAGTGGTTGAGCTAAGGATTTGGGATTCACTGTCCAGCTGTTTTGCTTCTTCTATTTTCTCTGTTAAAACTCTTCTTTGTTAGCCACCAATATCATCTTTAAAGTGTTCTGTCTTTTTAGCTTAGTTTATTTTCCAGAATAAGGAAGTGCATTTGAACTTAGTGGTTTAATTCCAGGTGGACTGGAAACTGAAACGGATTATCCCTACAAGGGTAAAGATGAGAGCTGTGAGCTGAAGACGCAGGATATCCGAGTTTACATCAATGGATCACTCAACATCTCGAAAGATGAAAACGGTGAATAGCGAATTTCAGTGGTTAAACTAGGAATTGGATGCTCGATTAAGTGATTAATTAGAGGAGCTTGCAGTCATTGGTGGTCAAATGATTTCTTCTGACTGCCAATGACTGATTGTATATTTACGAGAAGCTGTATATAAATTGCAATGAATGAATGAATGAATGAACAAGTCTGTAAGGATAGATTAGCTTATATATTGATGGATTGGTGAGCAATTCGAGCAACATGCTAGTCACACCTGTTACTCTTCCAAAGCTGCTGAGGTGAAAGACCTGACATGTAATGTAAATCCTTGAAATTTGTCAGCACCACACAAAAGCCGCGTCAGTGAGACCAGCTGATGCACCGGTGCTATATCAAATCAAGTCCACAATAGCCAGTTTGTTTTGTCCGTTCCAGTGCCAGGTCAGAATCCTGGATGTCAAGTTATCAGTCAGCCTAAGGTACCGTGTGAATCTTTTTTCAACAGTGTTGTAATGTGAACGCTGTTGTTTCATTGTAGAAATGGCTGCTTGGCTCTATAAGAATGGTCCTCTTTCAATCGGAATCAATGCCTTCGCGATGCAGGTTAATATCGCTTCCCCATGTAACGTAATTCACTGATCGTTACCAGTTTTTTTTGAAGATTGAATTCATTTTCTTCTTTCAAGACATGCTTGTCTAATACTTGAATATCTGACTGATGTACCTCAAATTCACATTTCCTTCTGACTCTGCACATATTACACATTTTTTAAAATATTAATGATAATTGTATGCCTCAGCATTTCTTCTAGTTTCCTTCCTGCTAAATAATTATTGCCCATTGCTCCTTATTAATTTTGGGCAGCAGTTAAATTCTTTAAATTTCAGGAAAGTATCTTGATTTATGTTTCCACCCTGGACATGCCTGTGCATGACATGCATGCATATTTATATAGTGCCTTTATAACTCTCAGATGTGCTGGAACTTGGTTATCTTCGCACTGGAAGCGCCTCTGATTAGGTTGTACTGTGAGAGGTGCTTTATAAGTCCGTAAATAGAATAGAGTAGAATAGAACTTAGCAAATGTAAAAAGGTGCATCTTGAGATTGTACTAAGCACTTGACGCCTAATTCAAATTGTGATAGGAATTAGCACACAAAGTAGCTTTATCTCTTAAAGCAGATGAGTACTTGAGTAAGTAAGTAAGTAATAAATCCTTAGGTTCTTGCTTGCATGTTTATATTACATACTTCCTCAAGTACCCTTCTGTTATGAGCACTAAAGATAGCGTAGGCCTATGTGTTATTACATTTTTATTATGTTACAGACTTTAGAAATTTAAGTTCATAACATGTCATCATCTGGTGAGGTTCATGACGGTCATATTGTGTTGCTTGTTTTAGTTCTATTTCTTCGGTATTTCACATCCGTGGAAACTATTCTGTAGTCCGGATTTTCTGGATCACGGTGTTCTGATTGTCGGATATGGCGTCAGTGAGTAATGCATTGATTTGTTTTCCATGGTGTACATAAGTGAAATAATATGTTCTGTCTCTAAACTTGTTACTATGAAAATCTGTCTGTCTGTCTGTTCAAGTCTAGAAGCAAACTGTTGCAGTGAGTGCTGCCCAGTTATTAAAATTTGCAAATCTAAAGCCTATGTCTATCTGACAAAACTATAAACGATACTCGCTGAACATTTGGAATGTCACATAACATGTGTGAAACAAGAATCATGTGGTCGATTATTGTGACAACAGCGCATTTAGGTGACAGGCCTTATCTTTTAGGTGGAGGATCTCAAATCCGAGGTGCTGGATCTCGGATGTGGCTGAATTTAACCACTGGTGCCACCTTGTCCACAGTGTGAACTCAATCTTAATTGTCCTCAGCTTTCCTCTATCTATGCAGTGTTCAGACCCAAAAGCTATTCCATTTAATCTCCCACTTGGTCTCTTTCAGTCTTTATGAGACATTTTCTCTGCAACCATAGGGCTCTCTGCTGTTCATTTTTCATGCACCCTGACTAAAGAAAGTGCCATTAATTTACAGTCGCCTCTTGAAATGTTCAACTCTCACGTCCTCACCCGTAAGCACATTCAAAAATTAATGTAGCACCCTATCAAAAAAATCCTGTCAATGTCTGTTGGTTCATAGTACATGTATATTTGGAGACCCTGGTTTTTAGTGCAGTATTGAAAAACAGAGATGTCTTTCAGACACATGATATTCTGAGCCCCTGAGGTCGTTTTCCGATTCAGTTTCTTCTCACCTGGAATTTAGAGCTATCAAAATTTTAATGAAGTTGCTGATGTTTGTTTCAGAGAAAGGTATTTTTGGAGAAACTCCATACTGGATTGTCAAGAACAGCTGGGGATCCTGGTGGGGTGAAAAGGTAGATATGTGGCAATCATTTATTATGGTGAAATAGATTAGAGTCACCATTTTTATTGTACACGTATGTCAAACAACGTGTGTGATAGGTGGGTAGCATGCTAGAATGTCGATCTAGATTGGCTGCATAGGGAACATAGTTATAAAACAAGTGGTCACCATATACTGTTGATGGGGAGATCAGTGGGCAAGGGAGAGGCCAACTGTTGTTAAATATGGAGGTTAAGAAAAATGAAAGTGTTAATACTTCATACCCACGGCTGCTCTTGGGGTTAGTTAAAGGGACTGCTCTTCTTTAAACATTTATTATGTTAAGCAATAGTTGCTTTGAGTATTAATTAATTTATATTAATTTATTTATATTAGTATTAATTTATAACTTCTGTCATGCCAGTGTCTAATGCACAAGGTATCAACCGACGGCACATGAAACCGAGCAATAATTATAATCAGGTCAATATCGAGAAGCTCGGTCCAGTATAACACTCCATTTGCAACTGTACGTAGTTTTCAATATTTAGCGATTTCAGCTTGAGAACTGAACAATAAGGTCATTATGTGGTGGTCTAATGGTAGTAACTTGCTTATAAAATTATGGATTTGATTTTGTGGAGCAAAAACTGTGTTACAATTTTGGTTAAGTTTAGAGACTCCTTGCATTAAAGTACAAGCTGGGAAGTAATTTTAAATATGGTGGTTCCTTGTACAGGGCTTTTGGTAACCATTCTGTCTGCCATCTTGGGACCTTTTAAATACAAGGGAGGCTTTCACCCAAAGTTGCACAACAGGTTAAGGTAACTATTACTGACGAAATAATGTTTATTTCCAACTGCTTTTCCCCTCAATACAGAGAACTACTTTGTACTTAGCTGTAATGTGTGAACTGTTTTGTTGGTCTGTAGGGTTACTATTTGGTGTATCGTGGTGATGGAACGTGTGGCCTTAACAACATGGTTTCTTCAGCTATCGTCAAATAAACTCAGAAGATATTGCCGAGAATTCATTTGTGTAAATTTCATTTAGACTGTTTTGCTCACAACTGATACTGATGATAAAATATTCTGTCAAATTATCAAATTGTTGGAAATTGTGTTAAAGTGAGTTCCGATTTGTTTCACTGTTGTTGCTGTTTCAAGTGGATAATTCTGTCTGTCAATAATAATTTCGCTTGATGCATTATTCCCCTTTTTCTCTTCTTGTGGATGCTGTTTTTGAAGTTTGTCTTCTGTACTGGCTTCTCCTCGTGTACGACTCGTACTTCATACTGGGAACTTCTTCAGTGGACTTGCCTGTTAATCATAGGCAGCTCCTTGTTTTGTTGATACTATGTGGGCAGGCACAGACTATTGAGTCTGATTACCCATCCATGAAATACCACACCACCTCACGCTTACTCGGCCAAACAGTATTCATTTAGGGAATTTAAGAAAGGTGTCTGTCATTAGGTTGCTGGGGTTGTGTTTGCACCTCAGCTGAACGGTCCTTCAACCTGAGAACCATATTCTTCTGTGGAGTTTCTCCAGAGCTATCTTGTAGATTTTTACCTTTACCTGGAATTGACCTGACTTTCTGCTGGCTTTAATACATCATTATTTGATGCCCTGTGCACTA
This sequence comes from Aporrectodea caliginosa, assembly GCA_020284085.1. NCBI lineage: Eukaryota > Metazoa > Annelida > Clitellata > Crassiclitellata > Lumbricidae > Aporrectodea > Aporrectodea caliginosa. Next base: position 30,634 of record JACEVL010001037.1, read on the forward strand.
AATGTTAATATACTCGATTTTATATAGCGACCGTATGGCCTTGACCATGCTTATTTTTCAATGAATTGATCAGGCGAGATCCTTCACCACTGCTGCCTGTTTGAATGGGTGCCACGCCATTTAAGGTTCCCGTGTACAGCCCGTGCTAGACCAAGATTTAAATCTCTGAAATAAGCCACCTTTGGGGAGCGAACTGCGAGCTCTCTTACACAGAGAAGTAAAAATCAATGTAGCTAACTGAGCCAGTACTAGACCTTTGAGACCTAGTCAAAATTTCAATACACAGGTTGCTGAACGTGATTAGTGGGAAGATTGTTTTGGATGCGAAGATTGTTTTGGATGTGTTTGTGTCATTTGGTTGTGCCACAAAACTGCTCTGACGCTGGGAACAATTGAGAGTCTTATTACACAAATTGTTGGTTTATTACATCATGTTTTGCAAATATTTTGTGAGATTTCCTGTTATGAGCAATGTGCTACGTTTAAATGTGATTATTTACTGAAAGGCACATTTTAGATTTTGGTTGTTTATACAGTATGAACATTTGCATTACAGTAGATTATATTCTTAGAATTTTCTCTTTTGACTGTATCAACGTGTAACTTTGTTATTTTCACACCTGCTGTAGATTTATACAGTTTGATGCTATTTTATTTTATGGTCCTGTTAATAGACCACAACTAACAAAATAGAAATTGGACAATACTGCATCAGTTTCAATTTGATTAAGCATCGTCTATTTAATAGCTTGTTCCCACAACTTGCCTTCTTTGGTTTAAAATATGAAATCTCAGAATGTTCAACTGGAAGGCAGTCTGACTACCTCTCAAACGAGAGCACATTTTATTTGTGTCGTTTTGTGCATGTTGTTATAGATTTTTGTCTGAGAATGATTGTGATCGTTTATTGATATTTACATTTGAGGACCTACAAACAGTGTAGTTAGAAGCAGCAGGGGAGATCCTTGGGCGGAGGCATAATAACATGGAAATGTTTCCCAGGCCTTGTCTGAACCACTGAAGGGACCTCCTTTTTTTTACTTTTACAGTACCTTGTCTAAAATTGACTAATATTTCAAATATGGTTTTGTTTTAAATTTGGTCAAAAACTATTTTGTGCAAGACGTGTTAAAATATTTCGGTTGTTAATAAAAAAAATACTTCATTACAAACGATTAACTTGGCTATTTCCAACGACTTGTCCTATATTATTCTATCTCTGCCTTGGTGAATTATTTAGGGCCTGTAATAATTTGGTTCTCTCGGCAGAGCACACCTATAAGAACCAGTATACCTTAAAGAAACCAAATTAATTTCTCTAAGCCTGCATATGTGTCTGTTAAGTTTGATTACATAGCCATCTGTGTTCACAGAAGCACAAAATGACCAGTACAGCAGCACACAGTTTTCATTTGAACAAGGAAATTCCTGGTGTTCAAACTGACAGTAGGGCAAGGCTAGCATTCAAGGGGGCTCTGATCCTTGATACTACTTGCTGCCCTCGATAACCTAGAATGCATAGATAAACCATTTCATAAAAGAACTTCATGTATCGTTAAAACATCCGACCACATTACAAACTAGTTTTAATATGAACAAAGTTTTACTATATGAACAGCAAATAGCCAGAAGAATTAGTACAACGTTCTGTAAAACCATCATATGCGTAGCGAGATAAGCTAATCTACGACCAGTCAATTAGAATTAAAACAATGTTGAAAAATGCAATCATATTCCGAATTAAAAAAACTCGATACAAATCACAGGCCAGTTTTTTTAAAACGTCCATGCGAAACATTTTACTTGTCATGCAAATACTTGTGCTGACTAATCAAGCCGTGATCAAAAGCAATTAACAGTAGAATCCATCATACAAATTAAACCATACAAAAAGTACAGAACAATTTTACATCCATGCAAATAGGATTGTAAAAGTTTCCAGTAAAAGTCAAGAAGCATGTTTAATTAATGGAAATAGAATTGAGAATTTCAGTTAAAATTTCCAAACAAATTTAAAATCAATTTTAGACAGTTTCAGTCAAAATTTTCAGTGGAAATACAACTGACAAAATCAGTTAAAATTTCCATTCAGTTCTCATTTTTTGCGCCAGTCATGCCACAAAAATAGGTCAACAAACGGAAAATAAATTAGGCACAACTATGAACCCGACTAGCATGTCGTCTTATGAAATTGGGTCTAATGGTCTAAATATATAATCACTGATCTCTCCAAAGAACAGTGAATGTTCTCAAATAGAAACACTAAGAGCAGTTCAAAATCTCTCATATATAAGTGGAGATGATTGCTTGTAAGTCTGTGAAAGTGGTTACCATAAACAAGCAGTTGTACACTAACTTCCTGAAATCCAGACAAGAGTAAACTTGACACATTATGTTGATAGCAAGATTCCATAGCAACAACCATGTCATTTGTCGACAAGAATTCGTTGGTTGTGCCCGGGCAAGCCACTGGCAACTCTTCTAGTTTACCATGCACTGTTTTGCTAGTTCTAAATTACATTTAACATCATATAAGCTAGTGCAGACAGCGACTTTTGAGCGGCGGCTATATCGATGTCCAATTACAATAGCCCTGTAAATGTTCTGTACAATTACAGTAACTGTTGTCAACTTGGTTGTCACATCAAGCAATTAAAGTCCACTTTGGTTCCAGAAATTTCCCTCACCTCCCATCAACTCGGATCACACAAGTCTCTGTAATTCTGTCCATCCCATGACCCACTTGAAAAATGCGTCTAATATCGACAGAATGGATGTTACATAATGGACATCACGATATGTAGTACAATCTCTAGCCATGACATCGGCTGTTCAAACCTTCTGGTGCGTAAAATATAAAGCAATTGTTCATTTTTGACAGAATCTATCATCAGTGGCTCACAAAATGGACGATCCTCGTCTGAAGGATCTTCCAGCCAAAGCACAAACGTTTCCCTCAACAGGTCCATCTTTTCTTTGGGCTTATCACGCTTATCAACACAATGTTCTAATGTATTGCACAGAGAATCAATACATGGATGCAAAAGTGGAAAGGTCGTTAGCAAACAGCCTCAACAGATGGCAGGTTTGTGATGATGGTGCTACATGCATGTTCAATTGCAAATTTTACTTAACCAAAAACTTATACAGCCCGAATTAACCAACAAATCAGCATGAATCAAACCTATCACAGGTTTCTCTCTCAATCCACTGTAATCTACTCATGCGTTCACCATCTCAAACATGCGCCAAACAAACCCAACGACATTACATTACAGCTTCAAAGCTGGCATGGCATACCAGTGTTGACAGCCGTAAATGCCTTTCACAATGGGAATACCCAAAATCATTCTTATGCAAGATAAAACTTGACCAGCTTCCACTATGCCTTAAACCAGTCAACTAAAAGCTGAGCCGTTGTCCCAGTTCAGACAATGACCTCTGATGCATGTCCCAGCTCAGATGACCCACATGAACGGAGTAGTCCCATAAATTCTTTCACAAGGAGATCGAACAGAAGATATAGGAACTCCCGAAACGAACTGTAAACAGGAGAAGCGGGGCTAACGAAAAGACCCACTGGAAAGCAGGTTCAAGCAGATGGCCCTGTCACGATGGACGGACAGTGATGGAGAAGATGACGACGAACTGTCGCTGTCGATCGGCGAAGCTTTTAGAATCTCGTCTTCATCGAAAAAATGTGGGTTCTGTGTGGACGTCATCTTTGGTGTACTATGCTGCTGCTGCTGGTTTAGCATCTTGGGGCCAAACTTCATCCATCTTCAGTAACAGAAACACACAGCAGTCCATCAAAACAAAGCACACAGAAGAATGGAAGGGTCATGCATCTAACGCTTAAGGCATACTTGCTCGTTAAAGGGTTAAGACGTACTTGTTAACATAGACATTTTTTACTGACAATGTTGGTCATCAAATGTGTAAGTAGCACAGCGAAAATGCAGCGCTGTCTCATATTGTTGTAAAGTGCAACAATTAAGGGTAAACAGAAGTGAGTTTGTATGTATGTTTAAGAGTCTAGGGGGTTGAAGGCCTCATGCTGCTGATATAAAAGACTTGATACTGTTGAAGTGATATCAACACAATGTCACCTTGAGAAATCAAACAACAGATATGTTCATTATCTTTAAAATACAATTCTTTGTACACTGAAGAAAAGTACCTTTGAAATGTCTTTTACCGAAAGTTCATACAGTTTATAAAATGTCGTAGTAACTTTGCCAAGATCAAAATTAACTTAGCTTAACACGCAATAGTCAAAAACACCAGAAGACAGGTTAGCGACAATTCAGGCACACAGTTCAGGATGGTTTCATGGCTGATCATTATTAGCACGAGAAATCGATGATGACAGAATGTTGAAGTGATACTCCCGTGTTTGAATATAAATGTACTTTTAAATTCATAGCGTAAAACGATCAGAACCATAAAGAGAATGTGATCAACTGTTTGAATCATCTGTTTCTGATTCATCATACACACTGATCAGAATCATGATAAGAAGGTGAACTATAAGCCCTCTTTCACTCACCTGTTCCTGACTTCTTCCGGATATGACAAAACCTCCTCCTTCCACTGATGTAGAAGCGGATATTTCTCGGCACATATTGCTGTTCTTTCGATGGCTCTGAGAACATCAGCATCCGTCTTGCAAGGTCCTTCGCTGATAAAAAAAATCCTTGTTAAAGCATAATTTCCCATTTTCAAACAAGTGAATCCATAATGAAACTGGGTCTTAACGCAGATATATCAAAGCAATGCATTGCAATGACCACACTACAACATACATATGAATGTATGCATGTACAGAGGTGTGCATAAGTTTTGCATCACCAATTTCTTGTTTTGCGTTTCTTCAAATTCCAGTGCTGTTTTCTCCATGCAGACTTAGAGCTAATACAGTTAATTCTATTTATTTTTACATGGGTTGTATTTAGCTTTGAAAATCAACATTTTAATTGGATGACTTTTAATTTCACATTAGTTATGGTACGATAACATGAACCTCCTATAGAAACCAGGGCAAGAGCAAGGGCTGGCCCATAAAATACTGATCCATCATTGACACAAAAGCGGTCTTTTCCAAAGCCAATGCATCATAGAGAAGGCCTACGATCGTAAATGTTCGTTATTTCATGTCAACACATTGCACTATGCGCAGTCAATCACGATCCAACTTTGACGCAAAATCCGTCATTTCTGAGGTTCATGTTATATTATCATAACTAATGTGAAATTAACGTCATCCATCTTAAAATGTTGATTTTCAGAGCTAAATGCAACCCCTCTTAGCCCTCTAACACTACATAGAATTAATTGTATCAACTCTAAGCCTGTATGAAGATAACAGCACCAGATGTTGAAGAAACGCAAAACAATGTGTACCAGGAAACGCAGAAGTCCTTTTGGCCATGGTGAGTTTAAGCACACCATTTGTTACCATTTCCTTTCAATGAGTCACATTGTTTGATTTCTTGCACCAATATCTAACAAGAAGCAATTGCGTTTCGATTAGAAAACAAATCTTTATGCAAGCTTTCAACTTTTCAAAGTAGTCAGCAATTATTGCAGGTGCAAAGTGCATGATAATTTAGTGCTTAGCATGCAGGACTAGCAACAGAGAGGTCAGATGTTAAAAATCCTTGCCAAGGCAAAACGGAATTTCAAAATTTCCACTCCGCTTGCACCTCCAACGAACTCAGCAATAAAAAAGAGTACAAGACAAAACACCGTTGTCTGGCAGATAGTGCAGCGAGGCAGAGAACGGTCCACATTTGCCGAGGTTAACAAAATGAAGTCGCTAACACTTCATACCCTTAGCTATAAGGGATGGTTCTTCTTCGAATAATTAATTGGACACTGACAGAACTGAATTTCTGCTTACCCCATGAAGAACACCTTGATTGGCTGCGGCATGAATACCTCCCACGTTTCGTCAAGCACATCACTACATTCGCTATACTCTAAGTCCATGTCATCAACAGCTGTGTGGAAACTGACCGCATCCCAGTCATCATTCTCAACCTCCACAGCAGCATTTGCAGCAGCAGCCCAGCAAGCCTCACCGTCACTCTTATCAGCCTTGACAACAAGCTCATCGACGAGCAAATCGTTTACTCGACTGCGACTAGTTTGAACGGACTGGTTGTCGGGCAGCAATGAAGAGTTTCCTCTTGCATTGCTCTGTTCATCTTTCGTCTTTGGAACGTAGATCTGCAGATGGTTTCCCGTTCTAAGTTTTTGTCGAACGGCCGAAATCCCTTCCATGCTGCAGTTTAACAACAAGTTTTCACTGTCCGACAGACGAAGCCGTTCAAGCATGTCGCAGATGTCTTGATCTTTACGCAGTTCAAATTCCGCCTGACGTCTTCGTGAAATTTCGGCCTGAAGGGCATCCTTCTTGCGACTGAGATGGTCCTCCAATTGCAGAAGTCCCTCCTCTGTATCCAAGTTGACGGACGTCTCAAGAAAGTCCCAGTATTCACACCATGGAACGCGCATCTCCTTAGCCAGCTCCCTGCAACAGAAAACGTCATGTAGTGGAAACATTATACCTCGTTTCAGACTTGAGATTCTTGCACCACTACATGCCAGTTTACGACATGGGTAAAAGTGACTGTACTGCAGTATCAGCTATTACCAGAAATCATTTTAAAGCAAAAATGCCTTAGTGTCCTGCCTGGCAGTTGCCACCTTGGGTGAGACAGAAGTTAAGCTCCTGCACGTGCTAGCTGGACTGGTTATGGCACAAGTACCAAAACAATATGGGTTAGAGCTGGTACAAGGTGTGGTCCTTGTATGCCATTTCGGGAGTGAAGACATGTAACAAAATATCTAAAAATTACATCGGCTATACTGCCTTAGTTCATAACCAAGGTCAACGTATTGGAGATCCAATGTCAAAGCCTGAATTGCTTTTTTACAAGTTCTACCACATAGCACTACACACAAAGTTCCTGTATCATGTGTTAATACATTTCACATGCTAAATAGGTAGCATCTGGAGTCATAAGGATTAAGCATATTTCACAGGTAAAACAAGACTTCACGGTATTAGCTAACAGCCACCTCATCATAGCTTCACTTTACTTCACTTTAAGAGTTTTATCAATGCGGTTGCCTGTGGAGAAACACTGACCGTCCAATTCTCTCGAGGCCTTTGTTGATGTCTGATCGCCTTACATGGGCGTATTTGCTGAGATCTTTGGGCGACATTCCTCCGGGTGACATCAGCCATTTCTTGTGAAATTGTTTGGCCTGCAAAGAAAATCAAAGCACATGTTAAACATCACTTATGCCTCTGTAGTGACTGACCGGTAGTACAAAACACCATCAAACATGGAGAGTGTTAGGCCAGTGCTTAAACATTTCAGCCTAACAAAGTCCAGGATGATCATAAAATTGCTACACATATTTCCCCTAAATGTCTGAAAGAAGCTTAACGTTCTGGGTTGGATCTTTATCAAAAATCACAAGTCTGTTTAGTTTAAAAGCAAACTGACTCTGTCCACACTAGACGCATTTATAAACAGCACTAAAATAACATCATTAACACTTTAATGACGAGCTGCATGGGTTTCCCAGTCACTTTCAGTACACGCTCGTCGTTAAAGTTTTAAGCCAAGTAAAGCATTAGCATTGGCAGTACACTTCAAACCTCTAATATGCCTCATTGTTGTCAGGTTTCCCTCATAACTGTGGCTCTACTAAATCACCTTACTATGCCAAATGGAATTTATGAGGCATCTTCCGGATGGAAAATTCTAACACGACAGGAACAAAATTAAATGACGTTATTAAATTAACTGAAATTATTAAATTTAATGAAGTTATTGAATTTCATGAACTCATTAAATTAAATGAAGTTATTAATAATTTACAGTGTTCATGCAAACAAGCTACTTGCCTTTGATGGGTTTCTTTACAACACTGAGTATGTCAGTACTAATACTGAAAACAGATAGAACAGAGTTTACACCTAAGAGGAAAGTTAACCTCTGAGGGTGACATTGGTCCAGCGTATGCTCGCACAGACATCGGCGAATCTTTTGGACTGCTGTAACTTTGATTGCTTTTCGATTTGGCAAAGGATGGAATTGGACAGAGTGAATCTATCAGCTCACTGCTCTCCGTCGCCCATTCGCTCGGGCACCAGGGATGCGCAACTTTGGCTGGACAAACGTTGTCATCGCTACGCAGCAGAGGAACATAGTATTGCGCTGCAAAACAAACCAGCAGAAAAGTGTCATTAGACTACAAATATCCATCAAAACGCAGCATCACACTACAAAACAATAAAGTTAAGGCAAAGCACATTACTCTTAGTAAATGTATCTTAAAAAGACTCCAAAAACACAGAGCTTAGAGAATTGTGCTCATTAGGTAATCCACATAAAACGAAGTACTGGTAAATGTCTATTATAAATAAAGACTCCAGGTTATGTCCCTCACAGCATTGCTGCCTACAGTCAACAATGTTACATAATGTAAGAAAAGGCAATTACTTTACCTTATCTTACCTCTAATGACTAGGTAACAGTGAAACTGTTAAAATCTTACATTCGAGTATTCGATAAATCTTTTCTTTTAAATCAGACGATGGTTTTTTCACTCGGGTGCAGACAACCTAAATCAATAGAAATAGAACAAGCAGAGCTGTTTTTAAATGGCATATCTGTCTTTAAGACACATAATTAGCTCTCAAATGGGAAAGTAAACACTCAGAAGCACAAGTAAAGTATTGTTAACTGGGTCGAACTATTTCTAGCGAATATACACATTCACAAAACACGATTTATAACTGTGCTAAGAAACATGTTCTGTTATTGACATTGTGGAAAGAGTTGCAGTATTGCAATTGATAGTTCAATTAAATAAAAGTACGACCTCAATGAATCTAGACTTTAAATAATAACTTTCACAGTTCAAATTAGTAGCATGAGAGTTAGTTAAAGAGAAAGGATGAAAAAAGACTTACATCTTTCGGAGTTTCATTGTATCGATTCAACTTCATTTGCGTTTTCGGGTGCTTGGCAATAACACTGACCACTTCAGGGAATCCGAATTTGCAGGCAAAATGCAGTGGAACTTCATTGTTCTGCAACATTGAAAAACATTCCATCGTCAGTTCCGTTCGCTTTTACATACAAGAAGAAAGTCTGTGGCATCGTGCCACACTACTACGGTAACTCTATTGCCATCTATACTTCAGCCATTTGGAACGACCTTCCACTGGAGCTAAATCTACTACACAGTAGATAAAAGGACAAAAATTCTTTGGCTGTTTATTTATCTTTAAAAACAGTTCTTTTTCAGCCGTGGCTGGGCCCGCCTCTGAGTAGGTATCTTGAAGGGGCACTAATCAAGTTTATATTGATTGATTGGGTATTTGATTCTGGTGTGTACCGGTACTTAAAATTGACCGTTATCTGTACATCCAGATATCCTGCATGGAAAAGTTATCTTTGAACTGCACTTGCTTAGGTCAGTTAGACAGTCATGTGTGCAGTGCTTTTGGGAGATACTGGTGCTATTTTTCATACATACAACTTGTTGTTAGACTGCTGTTTGGATTTTTACATTTCTGCCTGGAGGTCCCTCAGTTCAAGGCCACATGCGTGTGAGTACAATGGTTGATAAACCATCAGATTACCACACTTGATGTTTATCACACAGAGACAATCATCGGGTTCAAACCCAAGTGCTTCATATAGCACTGACAAATGGATTTTGACCTTGAACCAATAAAAGTTTGGGTTCAAAACCAGGGTCAAACCTTAACCATTCCAACTCAGGTTGGAAAACCAGAGCACATCTGAAACATTCCAAACTCAGGTTGCAAAAAGGGGAACAAATTCACATATAGTACTATGAATCAAAATCGGGTACAATCTTGGCTTAACGAAATGGTAATCAGCATGACTAATCTGAACAATTCTATAGTATCAAACTAACATGATATTTGTTCATTCATGGGACTTTAAATAGCACCCTTTGACGATGTCTATACAGAGGTGCTTCCAGCCCAACCCCAGCCAAACAGAACAGTTTTCAAATGCAGAATATAGGTACATGTAGCATTGCTAGCCAGGAGGATATGCAAATAACAAGAACTAAAAATAAAGGGACAATACTTACTCCTTTATCTGGTGTGTTGAGATACATGTCGGATAAGACGTTAATCCGACGCCAGCGGCTTTCTTCCGAGTCGTCTGGATACATAAGCTTCATGAATTCGGGATTTTCAATGGTGTCGAGAATGAGTTTTGCAGCTTCTGCTTGGTTGTGAAATGCGCAGGCGTGGACTGCATTGTACCGAGGTCCCTCCTAAATCAATAAATAACAGGAAGATGGGCTAAAGTTTTTACTAGCTGACAAAAAACAACACAAGAACCTAAATCCACAAAAATCTGCCCTGTTGGGATGGTCCCCCCCCACTAAACTTCTGTTTATGTCATGCTTTATAAAGCTCAAGATGAATGTTCATCTATGTTGTTTCAGTCACACTTGCGTTATGCAACAGAGTACATGACACCTCTGACTCCACACATATGCTGACAGTTTCCTATTTTTCTTTAAACATATGCATACAAGCTCTAGTTGACTGTGATTGCCTTGTTACACTGCAGTACACAAAACATATGAGAATAGCCAGAGTATGGACATATTTTCTGTAAACTCGTTGAATTATACTGAACTCTCCTGACAACACACTCTTGAAAGATTGTAGTAGTTTTACAACTGAATCTCAGGGTTTCCACTCTCAAACCAATGCATACACACATACAATATACAGTACATACATATAATATATATATATTAACATATATATAACATCATTCATATTCATTCATTCAGAGGACTTATATAGCACCCCTCCAAGACAACCTACTCAGAGGCGCTCCCAGCCCAACTACGGCGATATAATAATGAATAATGTCATCCTCAAATGCCAATCTAAATGTGAGACCTAACCCTGACTATCTTATGACAAAACCTGTGCTATTATGATTCATGTTATAAGGAAGATTCACAGTATTCTCATTACGATATTTTGATTTAGTCTTGAGTAATAAATTAATTAATGCCTGAAGTAAAGTGAGAAAGACTCTTGCCTGTAGAATGGTGGGATTATCTCCACTGCCAATGAGATATCGTGGATTGGACCATACTAGCGTGCGGACAGTATTCAAGTCGCCTTTCTCTAACGCCTTCCGAAGAATCGTAAGATCCTGAGGCTTCGGAGCTTTGAACAGACTACCTTCATTTGGAACTGGTCGTGAAGGCTCAACCTGTACATAAGCACATATGCTTATTTAGTCCTCTGCATTTATATAGCACCACAATCTAATGCAAGTGTTCACACATAATAAGCAGAACGTGGAAAGCAACGCCATCATGTTTACTTAGTGATGCCAATACCAGGTATCTGTGTGTTACAGAAAAATGCCAAAAAGGTGATTGATTTAAATCAGCCAATAATATTGTACAAACCAGAGGTGGGTTACTACTCGATTAGATTCTAATTGATTAGGTAATTGAATAGACAACAGCTAATTCTAATCAATTAGCTACAAGATTTTGCTAATTCTAATCGATTTACTAATTGTGCCCATCTCTGGTATACACTTGCTTAAGTTGGGCTGTACCTTATGTACACTGTGAGCCATAAAAAACCGGGCCACTTTATGTTTAGCTATATCGCGGTCGGTATTTTAAATTTTTTTATAGTTTTTGTGTCGTTTGAAAGAAAAATTAAATCTCTACGATTTACTTATTTACTTGCGCGGATGACGTCATATCCGTTTCGCAGCATAATGTAAATAAAGTTGATGGTTGAAAATTTGAGTTAAAATTTTAAAATGTTGAGTTTTGAGGATAAAATTTTAATTAAAAATCTGCGGGAATGCAAAAATTATTCTTCTAGACGATTAATTAAGGAGTTTCCGAACAAGAATTGGAAAAGAAAAACATTAGATGACTTTCTGCGAAAGTTGAGAACTACCGGTTCAGTTGAACGCGCTGCGGGAAGTGGTCGGCCAAAATCGTCGCGAACTGAAGATAATATTATCGCCGCCGTCAATGAATTGGTTCAGAGCCAGGAAGACAAGCCTAAAACACATCTTTCAACCAGACAAATCGCGAGAGAGCTGAATCTTACACAAACGACGGTCAGACGCATTATTCATAACGATTTGGAACTGAAATGCTTAAAAAGACGACGGGCTCAGGAACTGACCACCGCTAATCGTCAATCTCGTTTGGTACGAGCTAGACAATTGCTGCAGCGTTTCTCAGTATCGGATGTCGGTTTCATTTTCTTCACTGATGAAAAGTTATTTACAGTTGCTGCGCCGTCAAACACTCAAAACGATCGTCTTTATGTGCCTCGTTCAGTGTCAAAGAAACAGATTTCATCAGACCGTCTGTTGCGTACCAGGACAACATTCAGCAAGTCGCTCATGGTTTCCGTGGGAATTTCGAAACTCGGTCGCACAGAGCTTATATTCGTTGACCCGGGAGCCAAAATCAATGGCCAATATTATCGAGACGTGATGCTAGCACAACATTTGTTGCCACAAATGCGCCACATTGCTGGCGACATGTTCATTTTCCAACAAGATTCAGCTCCGGCGCATCGGGCTCGTGAAACAATTGAGTATCTGTCTCGCAATGCACCATACTTCATAGGGCCAGAGATGTGGCCACCCAATTCGCCTGACCTAAATCCACTCGATTATTCCATCTGTTCCATTATGGAACAGCGCGTGTACCAACAGCGCATTCAGAACACTGATGAACTTCGGCAGTGTCTCGTATCCGTCTGGAACGATCTGGAACAACATCTTATTGACACTGCAATTGATCAGTGGCGACGTCGCTTGGCAAAATGTGTACGTGAAAAAGGAAGTCATTTTGAACACAAACTTTAAACAAATAAAGGCACTGAAGAATTGTTTGCATTTAAGTAGTAAAAATGCAGCATTTATCGATTCTCACGTGTTTTTAGTGTCTTCAGTTTCGCAAGACAAGTTTAGCATACATGTAGGACTAAATCGATAATGTTTATTTCTGCTCTTTAGAGTATTGATTCCTGTTTAAAATAATGCAAAAAGTGTAAAAATCGATAAAGAAATGACAGAGATATAGCTAAACATAAAGTGGCCCGGTTTTTTATGGCTCACAGTGTATATAAGTCTAGCCTTATTCTCCACCCACTACATGCAAGTATCAATCAAATGATTAATCAACCAATTCAAGCAACAAATACAACAATCAACCTGAATAACCAGCAAATCAATAAAGCAGTCCATTAAATTAATCAGTCAGTGAAGCAGACAGTCAATCACACATCAATCACTGAGTCAAGCAAATGGTCGATAACTTACCACTGGCAAGGAAACTTACGTGTAGCAAATCATCAATTAATAGAGCATCAAAATCAAATCATAATAAACAGCCAATCAATCCAGCAGTCAATCAAATTAATCAGTAAATCAAGCAAGCAATCAATCATCAATCAGTGAGCAAACCAATCCATCGATAAAGTAAAACGAGTAAGGAAACCCACTGCGTGGCGACTGATAATACAACGAGAGATTTACCTTAGCCGGGGTCTTGCATAATTTTGTGAATGCTGGATCTTCTGTTGTGCGGCTGAAAAGCTCTGCTTCAGAACGCGTCTGAAATACCTTGAAACGTGCTCCTGGGTTTTCCTTTGTTAATCGTAGTGCATCCTCCTTTTTTGAAAAGACACCGCCACCTAGTTTTCATACAAAACACCAAAGACCAGTAACACAGGCACTCTTTGCAACATCTCTAAACAGTCTTCTTCCACTAAGCCAGTTTAGAACTAAGTGCAAATGCATAGAAGGACCTATATGTCTTGCCTGTTAAATTATATCTTGGAAACTCACTCTATGGGTCACAATTATACACAACACCGTCTCTGACACCATATTATGAACCATGCCATAATGTGGAAGTGTCATTATTAGATCATTTTCTGAAGCAGAACATTTGACAGAAATCTGATAACTAGCAATACTTGCATGAAATTGGTCCAAACTAATATTTTTAAACATTAGCTTTACATTAACTGTGATTGCTGAGATAGACAATTATTTTCTGTCATCTAATCTAATCTAACTTGATTAAGATAACAGAATTATTTTCTCTTTCATCTAGAATCAAAAATCTAGAAACTTCTTTGCCAGCATTATCAAAACCTAATATAACAGACTGATTAATCATCACTTGGAAACAGAGAGCAGAGCAGAGCAGAGCAGAGAGAAATTATGAAAGATGAAAATGATCTGAGGAGTCTACACTTTATAATCTGGACACAGTACCGGTAATGTAAGTGACTGGAAGGCAAGTTACAAAGGATAATCAATTTTGAAAGATTAGTACGCCAGAAACTGGTTATAATGGCATCTTTTGAAGCCATGTTTTGCTAAGTGTAAAAACTCTTTACGTTAATTACACTAAACATAGATTTTACGGCTAATGCAGACAGCAACAATGATTAGCTTGCTCTTGAAGTGGGGCTATATCAGTGTTCAATTACAATTACGTTAAAAATGTACACATCAAGAACTACTTCATAACAATGTTGCATTATGGTAAGTTTATTTTCAACAGGAAATAATTTTGGGATCCACGTCCTTGCCGAAGTCATATCAGAATTCATGTAACAAGTAAGTAAGTATATTCCCTTATTGAAAACAACCTCCAACCACACTTTGTTGTACATTCTGAAATAACAAGTTAAGAGTAAATCATCCCAATAATAATGTTTTATGTGACAAATGTCTGTTATGGGTAAAATTCTGTCGTACATCACATCTTTATTCAGAACCACAATAGAGGAAAAACAGAATTACAGAAAAAGACGAAGAATTCAATACCGTTCGAAGGAGCATTTGGCAGTAACTTCACGCCATAGAATGGTCCCTGCAAATCATCTCCACTGCTTTCGGCAATCTTTTCACTTTCCACTGTTGTTTCCCAATGTTTCTGCACAGCGCCGCCATCTGAAGTCAAGTCACTCTGCGGCCGGCTGTAAGTTATTGTACAGTTCGCAGCACTCTGAAGCGTCAGGCGTCTTTTGAGTTTTCTCTCATACTGAAGTCGCGTTGTTGGTGTGATTGGTCCATGCGTTTCTCCGACCGCCTTCAGTCGCTCGGCCAGTTCTTCGTTCGTCAGTGTTGAAACTTCTGCTTCCATTGTTCCCATTGCTAAGCACAATTTTGCACAGTTTTACTGGTTTTAAGTATTGTATTGTATTGTATTCAAACATTTATAAAGCGCCTCTGAATAGGGTGAACCATTCAGAGGCCCTCCCAGTGCGCAAGGCCAAAGAGCACCGAAGAAAAAGGTTTTGAGAAAAGCAAAGGTGGAAGAGAGGTTACTAGCTAGAAGGTCGAAAAGAGCGAGTAGATGGAGACGGCGCATTCCAAAGAGAGGGACCAATTGAGGTAAAGGACCGGTATGTAATGTATTAATATAAGAAATATGTTAATTTATACAGCACCTCCTAAAGGCATGTAGCTATGGTACTCATAAGCATTGCCTGTATCTTAGTGGTTTCAACATAAATGTAAATAAATTTATGATTTATGGATATGAGAGCATTTTGAAAATGACGCAATTAATATCGAATACACCACCAACTCTTTGTAAAACATTTCATTAGGACCTTGAATTTTTGATACAATGTTGCAGAACAGATCAAAACTTTAATTAAGCTTTAGATAATGAAACTATGTATGTACAACCTCGTTAAAATACAGTCCTTGATACTGTGGTTACTGAAGGCATTATAGTACTGAATGCAGGCTCCATCTCTGTTATTAAATACCAGTACATTTAGCTAATTTTTCAAAGTACACGTGAACTGCTCTTATGTGCATAAGTCAGTTAAGTACATAGGTTCAAGGCAGTCCCAAGGCTATGCACTTATGTGGTGTCGATTTTACCCCGGGTAATACAAATGTATGTATGTATTTATGTACCGGCATGTTTCTATGGGTGTATTTACGGTCCTAAATGATCAAAGGTTTTATACTAAACAATGAAACCATCAAGCACTTACTTCGAAGGTGCCATTAATGTTTGGCTAAATTACGTAACACTTTGCACTGACTGGTATTACAGCACAAAGCAACGGCCAATGTAGGAGGAGATAACAAGGAAAAGCAATTTCCTTTACACCGGATACTAAGTTCTACATGATCAGCCCACGCATGTACATTCCTGGCACATTTCTCTTCCCCCATCACACTCTTCTGAAACAACTGCAAGGCTTTGTCCTGCATACATGTCTCAGCAGAGCAGCACGCAAATGAAAACACAAGGATCAGACATGTAAACATGTTGATGTTTATTCTGGCTTGGACACGGGATCAACACAGTGCTGTTTATATGAAACAAGCTCAGATTTGCCATTGATTAAGCTGTTGACTGGCGGATGCTTTGAGCAACTTTCTCCTGAGTTTTTCTCCAGGCCGACAGCCTTCTTAATCAAGCTGAATAACGTGCATGAAGCCTCTCTATCTGTTACTGCCTGCCAGCCTGCTTGTGTCTCTGCTTGTGCCTGAGCACATTTGCATTTCTGCCAAAGCATTAAGCAACATCTGCCGTGGGTCATAATTATACACAGCAGATGATTAAGAGCAGACAGTCTAGAAAAAGAATAGCAAAGAAGTTTCAGCTACACATCTATCCACTTCTCATTCGAGTTCTCCAGCACTTACAGCCTGCTATACAGGTACCATATCTTTCAATCGCCAGGAGAGGCACATCTCTTTATATTGACTGCTGTTGTTAGTATCATGCCACCTTCTATACCTCATGCAGAAAGAAAACTATTGTTGGAATTCTTCAGAGCCTTCCTTCAACTGTGCACAATATACATCTCTTTAAAACATAATAATGACATGTATTCAATGTGGGGTTTGAGTGCTTACTGTAGAACCAAAGAAAACATCTAAGTAATTTCCAGAAAACAAAGCGCTACATAATTTACTAAATGCTATGTCATCATATCTAATCTGTGGCATTCTTGAACTACAAATGAGAATAAAATTGGAATAAATTAATGCCAATTGCACTATACATGAAGATTGCCTCTTCAATCCAGCTGCAAGATTGTATAGTATCTATAAATTAATATAGCACCTCTCAGAGTACACACCAATTGACGGCACTCCCAGTGCAAGAGACCCAGAGAAAAGAAATTGGTCTTGAGACAACGAAAATAGGCACTTTGCCCACATTTAATACGGAGGAACATGTCGAAGAAGAAGGGAGCTGGTTCCATAGTGTAGGGCCAATGAAGGCAAAGGCTCGTGCTTTAGTCATAGCAGTCCTCGCTCGCGGGACAAAGAGATCATGCCGGTCAAGTGAGCATAGCGGGCAAAGAGAAGTGGCTGGTCACGTATACGACCAATAGATTAGTGAGAGAAGCTTGAGTTGAACCCGAGCAATAACGAGGAGCCACTGAAGGTGGTCAAACATGAAAACAGAGATGTGAGATGATGTATGTATGTATGAGCACTTGTTATAGCGCCCCTTCAAGATTTCTACTCAGAGGCGCTCCCGACTACAGTGCGGACACTGAATCGGAGTTTCGCGCCGAAGCGCACGAGCAATTGCGTAGTGAAGGACTTGCCCAGGGTCCATACGCGGTGGCGATTTGAGGTGGATTCGAACCCGCAAACCCTCCGGCTGCAAGGCACCGAACATACCCCTACACCACCGCGCCCCACAATGAGCAAGGCAGTTGGGCTATTAGTCTGGCTGCAGCATTTAGATCAGATTGAAGACAGGGGAGACAAACTTTTGGAAGACCAACCAAGAGAGAATTACAAACTCATTCTGCTGAGCAGTCACCAAACACATTAGTCTTGAGAATAGCTGCTAAGTTTACAGGTTGTGCTTCTGCGGTGGCAGATTCCACCACACAACACATGCAGATATTACTAATGTAGCAGAAGCTTCCATCTTCACAATTTTAACGAAATTTTTACTTCTGTGGCGGAAGATTCAGCCTTCCTATGCATATAGAAATTTGCAGTCTATAATAATACTGGCAGGAGAGCATCATGCCCAAAGGCAAAGAATATTCTAACGGTGACACTAACCCTAACCAACCCTCACGAACCTACCTTTACCCTAACTGACCCTCACTATGTGAAGTTCTATCAAAGGTTTGTCTGAAGAATAATTCAGCCACTTTAAGCATATTTTAAGACTGGGCATGCAGTTTTGAATGCGCATTGCGCAAGCATGGTCAAGGCGAAGGTTTTACGCTGTGGAAGCAAAACTTTTCCTTTGTGGTGCAGCGGAATCTTCCGTCACAGAAGATTTACCCTAAGTTTACTGGCTGGGCTCATTCACAGCAGATATCTGAAGCATCAACTGTTCAACAAAAACTGTTTGCTGAGTAGCAGATATGGAAGTACGATGGATCTCCGAGCCTTATGCTGCCAATCAAATGTCAACTTGGCAAGGCTCATTGATGAAAGTAACCATGTGATGAGCCTTTCATCAATGCACCACCAGTCCACCACGGTTTGCGTCGTACTCTCTCCGTTTGCCTCATACACTATCGGATTGCCTCGTACTCCATCGGTTTGCCTCGTACTCTATCAGTCTACCAGGAACTCAGACTACAACTTAATCAACTGCCAACTGTATATAATTTCACTGTCAAGATTTCTGCATTTGTGTTACAGCATGCATATCAACGAGGGCACAGTCCAACTTATGAACACTGAATAGAGAGATCTTTGCCATCTGGCAACTAATGCCCAACTACCAGTACCGACACACGTTGGTCACTTGCTAACACGAAGCATTTCCAAATGTGACTCACTCTATCATGGTAAAACCATCAAGTAAGTGTTACCGAATTAATTGCATTATGGGATATCACAGGTAGGTAGCAGCACTCTATTTGATCGAAGTCAGAGGCGAATTTTAATGTCCCAATACAAACTGGCTTTAATTAATTGTTTAGATATTACCGATTTCCCGACTACTGTTCACAAATTTAAGAGTTAAGTGAAGCGCCAGATCGATGCACAAGTTTTGAGCTTAGTGCGTGAGACAAAACCGAGTACTTACTGGAGTGTACGAAGAAAGTGGCATATAGTCCGATGCACAATCAAATCAGAACAAATATACTTAAAATAAAACTAAATCAGCGCAATTGAGCAAGAATTAATTCCACAAATGTCAACAATAACTTTGTAACGGTTACCTCTTTAAAATAACATCCCTCGCAAAAGAAAATCAGTAAATAACGCAAACGGCCATGATTAGTAGAGAACTGAAACAAGAGCAATAAACAAAGACGATACATTCTTCAGCACAGCTAATCGTGATAGTAATCTCCAAACTTCTAAAGTGCCATTCGAAAGCCAGTCACAGGGCATCAGCTTATTCACGAGAGCTGCGTCGAGTCAGAGGGTTGTCCAAAAAAGTAGTCCAAGGGAGGTCCAAATCCGGTTCGAAGCCCCTTCCGCTCTGCTGTGGACCTGTGGTGTCCCTCACTTAAGGCTCCGGTTCTGGGTCCACTGCTCTTCATTCTGTAGGCTATACATAATTAAGCCATCTCATAGAATCCTCCTCTGTTGACCACCATCTCTACGCGAACCACACCCAACTAATTTAGCACGCTTTTGCGACACTATAAGAAAGCGGCCGCTGTTGATTAGCCCTAATGGATCAGTGGCGGCGAAAGGGGGAATAGGAGGGGTTTATAGCCACTCTAACTGCGGCTCAGCCCCCCAAAGTCGGAAATCACTGCCAATCACAAGGAGGAGGGGACAACAGGGAAGGACTAGGAGTTTTAGACCCCAAACCTGAAATCCTGGCGCCTCCACTGTAATGGATACAGATACACTCGTAGGCGAAATGTCTGACACTATTGGTTTGCTCCTACACTATCGGTTTGCCTCGTACACTAGCCTATCGGTTTGCCTCGTAACTATCGTTTTGCCTTGCAACACTAGCCTATCGGTTTGCCTCGTAACTATCGGTTTGCCTCGTACACTAGCCTATCGGCTTGCCTCGTAACTATCGTTTTGCCTTGTACACTAGCCTATCGGTTTGCCTCGTAACTATCGGTTTGCCTCGATCGTACTCTATCAGTTTAACTCGTACTCTATCGGTTTGCCTTGTACTCTATCGGTTTGCGTCGTACTCTCTCCGTTTGCCTCGTACTCTATCGGTTTGCCTTGTACGCGATCGGTTTGCCTCGTACTCTATCAGTTTACCTCGTACTCTATCGGTTTGCTTCGTACTCTATCGGTTTGCCTCGTACTCTATCGGTTTGCTTCGTACTCTATCGATTTGCCTAGTACTCTATCGGTTTGCCTTGTACTCTATCGGTTTGGCTTGTGCTCTATCGGTTTACCTAGTACTCTATCGGTTTGCCTTGTACTCTATCGGTTTGCCTCGTACTCTATCGGTTTGCATCGTACTCTATCGGTTTGCCTTGTACTCTATAGGTTTGGCTTGTACTCTATCGGTTTGCTTCGTACTCTATCGGTTTGCATCGTACTCTATCAGTTAAACCTCGTACTCTATCGGTTTGCCTTGTACTCTATCGGTTTGGCTTGTACTCGATCGGTTTGCCTCGATCGTACTCTATCGGTTTGCCTTGTACTCTATCAGTTTGCCTCGTACACTATCGGTTTGCATCGTACTCCATCAGTTTACCTCGTACTCTATCGGTTTGCCTTGTATACTCTATCGGTTTGGCTTGTACTCTATCGGTTTGCCTCGTACAATATCGGTTTGCCTCGAACTCTATCGGTTTGGCTTTTACTCTATCGGTTTGCCTCGTACTCTATCGATTTGCCTCGTACTCTATCGGTTTGCCTTCTACTCGGTTGGTTTGCCTTATACTCTATCAGTTTTCATTGTACTCTATCGATTTGCCTCGTACTCTATCGGTTTGCCTCGTACTCTATCGGTTTGCATCGTACTCTCTCCGTTTGCCTCGTACTCTATCGGATTGCCTTGTACTCTATCGGTTTGCCTCGTACACTAGCCTATCGGCTTGCCTCGTAACTATCGTTATGCCTCGTACACTAGCCTATCGGTTTGCCTCGTAACTATCGGTTTGCCTCCTGCAATAGCCTATCGGTTTACCTCGTACACTATCGGTTTGCCTCGTACACTAGCCTATCGGTTTGCCTCGTACTCTATCGGTTTGCCTCGAACTCTATCGGTTTTGCCTCGTACTCTATCGGTTTGCCTCGTACTCTATCAGTTTACCTCGTATACTGTATCGGTTTGCCTTGTACTCTATCGGTTTGCGTCATGTTCTATCGGTTTGCCTCCTACTCTATCGGTTTGCCTTGTACTCTATCGATTTGGCTTGTACTCTATCGGTTTGCCTCGTACTCTATCGGTTTGCCTCGTACACTATCGGTTTGCCTCGTACTCTATCAGTTTACCTCCTACACTATAGGTTTGCCTCGTACAGTCGTACTCTATCGATTTGCCTAGTACTCTATCGGTTTGCCTCGTACTCTATCGGATTGCCTTGTACTCTATCGGTTTGCCTCGTACTCTATCGGTTTGCCTTGTACTCTATCGGTTTGCCTCGTACTCTATCAGTTTACCTCCTACACTATAGGTTTGCCTCGTACTCTATCGGTTTGCCTCGTACTCTATCGGTTTGCCTTGTACTCAATATTGGTTTGACTTGTACTCTATATTGGTTTGCCTCGTACTCTTTCGGTTTGCCTTGTACTCTATCTGTTTGCCTCGTACTCTATCGGTTTGCTTCGTACTCTATCGGTTTGGCTTGTACTCTATCGGTTTGGCTTGTACTCTATCGGTTTGCCTCGTACTCTATCGATTTGCTTCGTACTATGTCGATTTGCCTCGTACTCTATCGGTTTGCCTCGTACTCTATCGGTTTGCTTCGTACTTTATCGGTTTGGCTTGTACTCTATCGGTGTGGCTTGTACTCTATCGGTTTGCCTCGTACTCTATCGGTTTGCCTTGTACTCTATCGGTTTGCCTTGTACTCTATCGGTTTGGCTTGTACTCTATCGGTTTGCCTTGTACTCTATCGGTTTGGCTTGTACTCTATCGGTTTGCCTCGTACTCTATCGGTTTGCCTTGTACTCTATCGGTTTGGCTTGTACTCTATCGGTTTGCTTCGTACTCTATCGATTTGCTTCGTACTCTATCGGTTTGCCTTCTACTCGGTCGGTTTGCCTTGTACTCTATCAGTTTTCATTGTAGGCCTACTCTATCGGTTTGCCTCCTACTCTATCGGTTTTTCCTCGTACAATATCGGTTTGCCTCGTACACTATCGGTTTGCCTCGTATACTGTCGGTTTGCCTCGTTCACCATCTTATGCCTCTGATAGACTGCTGGCAGGGAATAATATTGTTGTCACTAATCACGTGTATTTTCTAAATAGGCCTAGTCAGGCTCACGTAAATGCAGATTATTATTATATGAAATTAAATTGACACAGCCTATTTCAAATGTGAGAAAGTTAGTAAGTACTTTCTTACTTACTTATTTACCCATCCTATTTCAAAAGTAAGAAAGTTAGTCATTATAATAGGTACTTACTTTCTTACTTACATTTGAAATAGGCTTTGTGAATTAACGAGAGCGGATCCTTATATTAGGCTACAGAGGAGAGAAGAATAGATTGCATATAATTATAATCTATGCCATGTGTGTTTGTAAACACAATATAAAGGATACATTCTAGTCCACGGACACTCTCCCAATGCAGGTAATATAGCCCCCCTGTACCCCTATGTGCTGCGTTATTGCACTGCACACATGAAAGATTGTGGTTTACTAATTGAAGTGTCGATCGCTTATCAGTGATAATCGTTATAACTCCTTATTTGAACTCAATATTTATAGGCCAAGAGAACATCTAGGTCTAATTACTGTAACAGGCCTACTTGTTCGACATTCGCTGCATGGATATATAAGAATGTTTATAGTCACCTAGGCTATTTGATAATCGCGCCGATATTGAGCTGCATGACGTATGCGGCTTAATTTTGTGTGGGGACGTTGAGAAATGTAGATTTACATTTGCATTACATTACATTCATACATCAGCATATCGTATTAAGGATCTTAGTATAATTATGTCTTATAGTGTTGGTCCATGCAACCGTTCGGTGCGTGGTTCATCTCAGCCTAGGCATATTGTAGGCCTAGGTGCGCCTATAGGCTATAGCCATGACCAAACTCCAGAATAATCCTACAACTATAAAATGATAATAGGCCTATCTATAGCCGAGCTGAAGTGTTTACAACCTGTTAAAATGGATTGCGCAGTGCATTCATATGTAAAAAAATATAATAATAATATCTTTTCTTTAATTGAGCGCCTGACAAACGCACTGCGCTGTACATTTACATGTTATGCAATTGAAACAATCTTAACTAGTTAACTACTAACAGACAAAAAGACAGCCTGCAATACACGGCGCTAATAGCAGCCTACAAAGTAGAGCTGTACCGATATCACTTTTTGCCGATTATGCCGATACCGCGTATGGCCGATTATTAAATTGCCGATACCGATACCGCGTATAGCCGATTATTAAACTGCCAATGCCCATTATGAGACCGAAAATTTCAATATTTCTTTAGTCAAAATGTTCGGTTCCGTAGCATAAATCAGTAATCTATCGTCACAATTATAAGGGTGGACGTTTAAATTAAGTTGGGAAGTTGTTAACGATATGTGTTAATGCATAGCCTAAATAATGAGGGACGTAAAACGATAGATGAAAATCGATAAAAAAAACTTGGAATATGCAAAAATTCAAGCAAAATTATTAAATTATGACACAATTTTGACATCGGCACCGATTAACCGATTATTTCTGCCGATACCCGATTATGCCGATTGTTCTAATAATCGGCCCGATTACGCGTATGGCCGTTTAATCGGTACAGCTCTACTACAAAGCATATCCGCCCTAACGGGGCTCGAACTCGGTACCTCTCGCACTCTACGCCAGATGTTACCCAACGCGCCACCGGACCCCCCAAAACATTAAGAGGCCGGGGTTGACCGTTGGGCGGCCTGCATAGGATGGTTTCACCGCTATACATATAGTCGACCCATGCACTGGCATGCAGTGGCATATATACCGTTTATTGTATCTCGACCTCGAATCCAAAGAGAACGTCTCCTCCTTTCTCACTTTAACCGCTCCAACCTTCGTAGTGAATAAACGTACGTAGCCTACGTCTATAAAAAATTACAACGAATAATAACTCCCGATCGAAAGGCCACCCCCCAATTCGTACAAAATTAAGTAGAGAAGGCATTTTTTTAAACGAAGCAAAGTTAACGTGCTGCAGTCTCGGAGAGTAGGCCTACGTGTCGGGCTAATTATAATGCCCTTTTGCTGCAAATTAGTCCTTTGCAAGAAGAAGAAAAAGTATAGGCCTAGGGGTCGTCCATTAATTATGTCAACAAATTTTTAGGACCTTTTTTGATCCCCTCCCCCTTGTCAACAACTGTCAAACATTGACGGACCCCTAAAAAATTATGTCAACAATCCCAGAACCCCCCACCAGCAGCAGCATGTAGCCAGACTGAATTTTTTTTCTCAATGACCTTTTTTAGAGATTTGAACTCCGATGACCTTTTTTTAGACATTTCTTTGGATTACCTTTTTTAGTCTTTCGCTACCTTTTGGGAATTCATTGGGGGAAAAATTTGTTGACGTCAACTTTAACCCCACCCTCCCCCCTGTCAACAACTGTCAAACTTTTTCCAAACTCCCTCCCCCCATTGTTGACATAATTAATGGACGACCCCTAGGCCTATATATGAACAGGCGAAGATAATCTAATGATTAGCGTGGTGGACTGTCAACCGAGAGGCGATAGGTTGGGGATTCAAATCCGCCAGGACAGAAATTTGTGTCGAGATTAATTTCTGCTCCACCTGTTCCTCCCATGCCAACTCCGCTATAATGAGTAGGCCTACATTTTACGATTGACTGCAATTAGTGGGAAGATGATACGTCGATCGATCGATCAATCTGATCAATATATATATACATATATATATATATATATACATATATATATACAATACAATACATTATATGCTTTATCTTCTTTATACTGCTGATGTCTGCTCCTTGTTGACGTCTCAGGGGCTTCTACACCAACTATTTGCCGATGATATGCTGCAAGCCTACATCCACACCCATTCAGCCGATGCGGTGGCTACTGTGAGAGATGTCAGATGTGTCTGACTATGGATGTCCTCTCTTCTTGGATGGCCTCCAATCGGCTACTCTTAAATCCCTCTAAAACACAGCTCATTTGGCTGGGTAGCCGTAGACAACTCCAGGGTATCGACTTTCCTCAACTTACCCTGCTCTTTCCTCACATAGCCTAACCTTTTCCCTCACAGTTCGTGATCTGGGACTTTCTCTTGACTCCGAGCTTACTTTTTATCTCAACATGTGAACTCAATTGCACGGAGTTGTTATTATCAGCTTCGTCAGCTTCGAGTGGTCTCTCGCTCTCTCTCTCATGATGCAGTTGTGGTCCTTGTTCATGCCTTTGTTACTAGTCGAATTGACCACTGTTCCTCACTACTTGCTGGCCTTCCCTTGGTGTTTTGGGGCGACTAGATGGAGTTCTACGCTCGGCTGCTCGGCTTATTGGACGGCTTCCTAAGTACTCTCCTGTCTCTTGCATACATGTGTTGCATTGGCTGCCTGTGTCTCAGCGTATCTCATATCGTAATCGTAATCGTAATCGTCAACTCAGTATAGGGGGAAGTGGGGCAAAGGAATACACATTTCGTAGAGTCAAAATTTATATATCTAATCAATGGAAAACAATTCCGGTCCAAGTACAATTTCACGCTTCTACCATCCATAGACATCTTAGTAAGGAAAAAATTTGAAATTGTACAGATGTTTTTTTGGAAATTGTGATTTATTGGAAGCTATGCATGTATCACTTTACCCCACCATTTGGGGCAAAGTGAAACAGGCGTATCTGTTTGCCCCATTCACCGGGGTAAAATGATATGCTATTGTTATAATGTAGGCTACAGGTAGGCCTATCAAAACCAAACATACCAATTATACCAAACATATCAATTATTGTAATGACATTATTTCTAAATAGAGCTATACAGCGAAGTAAACATAGCAAAGTAGGCCCTAACTGAAAATGAAACTGTTTTTCTTCTTAAAAAAAAGACAAAATCTGGGAAAAAATAAAAATTTTAAAAAAAAAAGGAAAAAACCCCCAAAGGGTTTTTAAACCCTTGGGCCCNCACTTGCTATAGCAGCTTGCCTAAGCCTATTGTGTAAAAGAACTCAATTTGTATTTAAGGATTAATAAAATGGACTTAGTCAGCCTTGTAAGACACTGCTTGTGCAAAGCCTAGTTGCAGTGGCCTGCAATGAAGGCTAGCGAGTAAAAATTGGCCGCTTGCCTAAGTGAAATGGTGGTATGGTGCAAAAGAATGGGCATCTGTAGTGTAAAATACAGCAATTTGTGTGAGCTGCATGTGCTTGCTCGCTCATTGGTTACGTGTAGAAAAGCCAAATGCAATGATGCCAATGTGTACGCACTAAGATGTGTGCCTTGTAAGAGTGAAAAATGTGCATGAAGACATAGAGCGTGGTTGCATGTATTGAGAAATATTGCAAAATGAGCTTAATGAAGATTCTAAGAGTGTTGCTTGGGCGCCTTGCAGGGCTTAGAAGAGTGCGTTGGAGGGTTGGTAGTTGTATGTTTGAGGCTAAAATGGGCTGTGTGTGTAAGAGAAATGGTGGTATGGAACAAAGAATGAGCAGCTGCTGCTGTGGTTAATGAATATTCAATGAGCTTGGGCAGCTTGCAATGGAGTGGTGGGTATGCACACGCACTAGAGAAATGTAGTAGGCCTCCTATTGGCCCACTGCTGTGGCTTCCACTCAAACAGAATAGCCACTTTGGAAGGGGAGGGGGAGGGGCACACGCACGCCCCACCCGGGCAACCCTTGGCCAAATTTAATGGGTGTGTGTTTTGCCCGAGGCGGTCATTTGACCTTTGACCTGGCTCTCATACCCGCAGTAGGTTTGGAAGACCTCATTTGAACTTTGACCCTTTATTCGTACCCATAGCCGCCAAGCTAGGACCAGTAGCTGATATTGGCTTAAGCCAGGACCAGCTGCTGGTCCTGGCTTAAGCCACCATAAGCCTATACTTAACTAATAACGGAAGATCCACAAGAAACCTTCTTCCTTTTTCAAAAGATCTCTGTTACTGTCCAGCGATTCAACGCCGTCGCATGCCTTGCTACAATGGGGCCCTAGAACTCTGATCTTAGAGGAACAATAACCGTTTTTATAATAATAATAATAATAATAATAATAATAATAATAATAATAATAATAATAATAATAATAATAATAATAATAATAATAATAATAATAATAATAATAATAATATCTTTTTCTTTAATGAAGCGCCTGACAAACGCACTGCGCTGTTCATTTACATGTTATGACAATTAAACAATTCACAAGAACACAAATGACAGAAGACATAAATCTTAACTACTAACAGAAGGCAGACACCCTGCGGTAGCACGATACTTAATACCGTGACACTTAATACCACGACACTTAATACCGGACAGTTAAACCCGACGACAATTAATCCCACGACAATTAATCCCACGACAATTAATCCCACATACCTTTAATACCTGTAGCTAACAGGCCTACCTGTACACAGAAGTAAGTTTTTTACGACTATTTGTACGACTATAATTGTCCATATATAAAGGTGAGTCTCAGGTTTAAAAGGTGCAAAATGAAATTTAGTGAGATTTAATTTTCAGTGACCATGGATGTGTTTACCAACTGTTATACATTGTAATTATGAATATACCATGCATCGCGACAATGCCAACGGAACCACGTCTTGGTGTTCTATCAAATCGGCATAGTTTCACTGCAAAGCTCTTTGACAACACGAGGTCGTCATAGAAATAAACATTCATCCTTCCAAAAGACGCATTCAACGCTGCAGAAACGAGTGGAAGAAGCGGTTGCGGCATACGGTAAAACCGAAATCCTGGTTTTCCTTCGTGCAATGTCTCATCTCAAGTTTGACTATTGCTGTACTATTGCTTTTACAGAATTTTACTGAAGTATAACTTTTTTGTACTTGTCGAATTAAATGTCGGGGGAAGGAACACTCGTGTGATTATAATTATTATGTCGTTGAGATAGAAATGTCGCCTGGATTAAGTGTGATAGTGATTATTTGTCAGGTATTAACTGTCGTGGTGTCGTGGTATTAAGTGTCGCGGTATTAATATCGTCGGGATTAATTGTCGCCGAGATTAACTGTCCGGTATTAACTGTCGTGGTATTAAGTGTCGCGGTATTAAATGTCATTGAACCCAGCCTGCAATACACGGCGCTAATAGCAGCCTACAAAGCATGTCCGCTATAATAGTAGACGCCAATACCCTAATCATGTAATGTAACCCAGAGGATGGATGACACCAGAAGATTGGAGGCCTTCGAGATGTGGATATGGCGAAGGATGGAGAGAGTCAGCTGGATGGAACGCAGGACAAATGAAGAAATTGGCCTGCTATAAATGGTGGACGAAAGAGATCCCTGATAGGAATAATCAGAAGCCGACAGAGAAAATGGTTGGGCCACATCATGAGGGGAGACTCCCTCCTACGAACTATAATTGAGGGAAGAATGGAGGGGAAGAATTAGAAAAGAGGAAGACCGAGAATGATGTTGTTGGACTTGATGATGGAGGAGGATTACAACAAGTTGAAGGAGAGAGCCAGACAACGTGATGAATGGCGACATTGGACGTACGCACCTGCCTATAGGAAGGCAGAGAAGTGAGAGAACCAATAGAACCAAAGAAGTAATGTAATGTTTCTCAAATCTCCAAAGCATCGCCATAATTATATTATAAGGTACGTATACACATACCAATATTAACCACGGCAGTGACGGCACTACGGGCCTCGAAAGTTAAATATAAAACGTACGGATGGTTGAATTTATATAACGTGGAAGCAAACCATTTAAAGGTTTCTAACGCAACAGTAGATAAATTCCTTAAGCCGTATGTGACACTAATGTACGGACGGACGGACGGATTACTTAATTATAAACAGTGTTGACATAGAGAGTGACATGGGAATTTCCCCGCGGGGAAACCGCGGTAACCGCGGTAAATTCCGCGGTAATGGGGACAACAATTACGGTAATACCGCGGTAATTGGGACAACAATTGCGGTAATACCGCGGTAATGGGGTTTACT
>JACEVL010001037.1:67500-120000 GCA_020284085.1 Aporrectodea caliginosa
CAAGTGAAAGAGAAACTCGATGACGATTCCAAGATAATAGAGAGCGGTTGATAACAACGTACATCAACTGCGTCGAGCCCTGGTGACTGTTAGTTAGACCGGGGTCTCCTAATCGCGATTCTCAGGGTCTACGCGGTTAACGCAGGACAAATAAACTACGCGGCTAATGCACGAAGTTTGTTTCTAAAAATGCCGCTCGAGAGAGACGTCTTTCGTTAGAGACAATTTCGCTGTATACATGAAGGACTGCGTTTTTAAAAACTCGGTTTGTTTGTGCGGATTGTTTTAGACTTTTAGGGTCGTTACAGCGTGATCTGTGAGGTGTTGAGCTGTCGTCGGGTTTGAAGATCTATCGTGGATCGCTGACGGAAGGTCGCTGTTAAATCTATGTATGGTGTTTTGTCCCTGGATGCTGGGTGGAGCAGAACCAAGGACAATCGGAGAGAGATATTTCGGAGATCGTGATGTTGTTGTCCTATAGTGTCGTACGTGACAAAGTCAGTGTTTGCGTCTGTTCGACAGCGGACAGAACAGGAGACATCGAAGGAAGGAAATAAGGAAGAATCTGTAGGTTGAAAATAGGAACGTTAACCTTCTGAATCGAAACAACAATCGGCAGTCGCCATTTGGACGTACACCCTCCGATTATATATCCTAGGTAAAATACATCGATTTGTGAGTATCTCTGCGATAGATCAAAGCCAAGGTTATTGTTCTAAGTGCTGCAGCAGTCGACGAGTTTTGGACCATTTTCTGGATGCCTGAGTTAGTTGTCGGATTCGGGTCGATCTGCAGAAGACGTTTGAAGGAGACTATAATTATTGCCATCGGAAGAAACTCGTAGGCCTTACATGTCATTGCAGCCTTTTCTTCCGATTTTATCCTATTTCCTCGCATCTTCACCCTTGTCATCAGCCTTCTCCTCATCGTCATCATCAGCAACAGCTGTCCAGGAGTAGAGTTAGAGAGACAAAAAGAGAGACAGGACAGAGACAGAGAGGCAGACAACTAGACAGATAGATAGACAACAGACACACAAAATAAAGACAAAGGCAGAGACAGAAAGAGTCATAAAGAGACAGTGACAGAAAGAGAGACATAGTGACAAACAGGCAGGCAGGCGGGCGGACAGGGACAGACAGACACAAAGACAGAGACAAAGACAAAGGAAGTTACTGAAAGATACACAAAGAAACGGTGACAGATAGACCGACAAACAGACAGACAGATAGACAACAGACACAAAAGCAAAGACGAAGTCATAGACAGAAAGAGTTATAAAGAGACAGCGACAGACAGAGAAGCAGAGAGACAAACTGGAAAGTAGGCAGGCGGACATAGACAGACAGACACAAAGACAGAGACAAAGACAGAAAGATACACAAAGAAACGGTGACAGATAGATCGACAGACAAACATACAGAGAGACAGACAGACAGACAGAGATGTTGCAGCTCTCCCACCAGAGCAAATTCCTCGTCCAGCTGAACAAGTTCTACGCCGACCGCGTCGTCACTCGCAAGACGATCGTCCAGCGAGCGATCCACGAGGTCTGCAAGGTCGTCCAGGACATCCTGCGCGAGGTCGAGTCCCAGGAGCCGCGCTTCATCAGCTCCCTGACGGAGGTCAGCGGCCGCTACGAGGGTCTCCAGGTCCTGTCCCCGACGGACTTCGAGGTCGTCCTCTACCTCAGCCAGATGGGCGTCTTCAACTATATCGACGAGGGAGTGGCCCCGGGATGTGCCCTGCTGAAGCTGAGCGATGGACGGAAGCGCTCCATGTCCCTCTGGGTCGAGTTCATCACCGCATCCGGTTACCTCTCATCCCGGAAGATCCGCTCCCGCTTCCAGACGCTCGTTACCCAAGCGACGGAGCGAACCGGGTACCGTGACGCCGTCGTCATGGTTACAGATACGACGGAGGTAAGACTGAGAGTGATGGACCGTTACAACGTCCTCATAACGCCGGCCTTCAACTGCACCGGTATCTGGCCTCGCGGGGCAACGCACTGGCCTCCACCAAGCGCTCTCTGGCCGAGTCCTCCTCTGGGGAACGAGGTCCGGGCCGGTGGCTTTGACCTCCTCTCGAAGGAGTGTCCCTACGGGGCGAGGCATCCGCGTAACCCTTCCTCGATGGCCGCTGCCACCGAGGGAGACGCCTGGGTCGTGTCGTTCCACTCGGCCGAGTCGGCGCTGCTGAGGACGGGGACCGGGTGTCGACGGCGCTGCCTGAGCATCCTGAAGACCCTGAGGGACCGGCACCTCGACCTACCAGGGCGTCCGATCGACAACTACCACATGAGTACCCTGCTGCTGAACGAATGCGAGAAGCATCCGCTCGAGTCCGACTGGGATGACGATTGCCTTGGCGACCGCGTCAACGGGATCCTGCTGCAGCTCATCTCCTGCCTCCAGAACAGACGCTGCCCGCACTTCTTCCTTCCGGGGCTTGACCTCATGAGGGAAAGGTCGGCGGCATCCCTGGACCTGGCCGCGAAACACGCCTGGACCCTACTCAGAGAACTGTTGACGAACTGCAGAAGTCTCGACAAACTATGAATGAACTCATCAGTACGAGTATATATATATATGTGTATAAATGTACATTATATATAATATATATTTGTATCTACATGTATATGCATGTACATACATGTATATATTTATATATTATATGCATGCAATTATGTTAGGATATTGTGTAGATATATGCGATTATAGGCCTATACAGTATACACACAATTTCTATTATATAAACGTATCTCTGCAATCATTGTATAATGTATATATACATACGACTTGTGATCGGTCCTCATATAATAGGAGGAGGAGGAGGGAAAGAAGGAGGAGGAAGAAGAAGACGAAAACGAGGAGGAGGAGGAGGAGGAGGAGGAGCAGGATAATGAGTAAGAGGAGGAGAAGGAGTATGGTAGAAGGAGAATGAGGAAAAGGAGGAGCGAGGATCCTGCCTGCATGCATGCCCCCAAAGGGGCTCAAATACGAGCCATGCATATTGCGTCATTGGACCCGTATAGAGCCCTTATGGGTCCCGTCTGATACCCATGCATGGAAATGCTGGCATGGGAGAAGAAGTATGCAGGTTGAGGAGAGGGAGGAGGAGGAGGAGGAGGAGGAGGAGGAGGACTAGGAGGACTAGGAGGAGGAGAGGAGGAGAAGGAGGAGAAGGAAGAGGATGGGATGGTGGTGATGATGATAAGAAGCAGTCCCTTTATCTTGCCTGTCATGGGTATGGAATGTTAGTGACTTCACTTTCCTAGCCACAGCATATAAAGGTACACGACCGTGCATCGCCAGTCCTCTCCCTCACCATCTTATCTTCCCGCCGACAATGTACAGTCGGTGCGCTCGTTATCGCTCAATTCGCTAGGTGGCGCGGGTGTGGGTCGATGTCTCGAAACAAATTTCTACTCTGGCTGGGATTGGAACCCCCGACCACTCGGTTGACAGTCTAACACATTACCCATTATGGTCTATCACACACAATTCAATGACATAATACTAAGATTGTTGGTTCCTCCATCGAGGCATAATCCAAGAATTCTAATGCATCCGATCCTTCGCCTTCGAAGCTTTCTCGTCCTCAACGAAACCCGCTTTAGCAGCTTCTCTGCCTCCTCTCTCTGGTCTCTCTGGCAACCGGACTCGGATCTACACTGGACTTAGATCTCCAGACAACCCCCTCTAATGCGACACAGCGCTCCTGAATAAGGTGGTGCCCTGCGCTTTAGAGTATAGCGCTTTAGAATTTGAAGTATTATAGGCCTATACGGCAGTGGTGAAATTTTTGCTCAAGACTTTAAGCATTGAAGTCTATATATAGGTCTTTACATATAGACGCACGCACACAGACACACGCACAAATGCACACATACAAAACTGGATAAGCACAAACAGACACGCAGACTTGCACGCATACAGGCAGTCCACTATGTCCGTCTATATATGATCTGCGTCCGTTGTAGGACGCGACTGCTAAACCACCCCAACCTTTCTCCCTCGTTCCCCTATTACTCTCTGTCTTTGTATCTCTGTCTGTATCTCTAGGAACATCTGTCTCTGTCTATCTATCTATCTTTCTGTCTTTCTTTCTGTCTCTGTCTCGCCTCTCTGTATCTCTAAACGTTTCCCTCGTTTCTCTCGTTTAATGTGGCCCAATGTCTAAAAGTTTCTAGCGCTTTAAAATTTGAAGTATCTGTGGTGGATTTCTCTCTTAAGATTTTCTCTCTCTCTTTATAATTCTATCTCATCTCTCTCTCTCTCTCTCTCTCTCTAGAGTCTCTCTCTGTCTCTCTCTGTCTGTCTCTCTCTCTCTCTCTCTCTCTCTCTCTGTCTCTATCTCTCTCTCTCTCTCTCTCTCTCTCTCTGTCTCTCTCTCTCTCTCTCTCTCTCTGTCTATGTCTCTCTCTCTCTCTGTCTCTGTCTCTCTCGGTGTCTCTGTCTGTCTGACTGTCTGCCTGTTTAGTCTGGATTTCCTCCAAGTTTTTCTGTGTCTGTCTTCTGTGTCTGTCTATCTGTCAGCAGCAGCAGCAGCAGCTCCTCTCTGCCAATTTAGCACGGATTTCCTCCAAAACATCTCTAAAGCAGCAGCAGCAGCAGCAGCAGCCGCAGCAGCTGTGGCAGGCAAGAGCGACAGTGTCCTAATCGGCTTTTCGTAGCCAGATGCGGGACTTTTAATCCGACGCCCGTGAAGCAGAGAGAGAAAAGGATATATGGAGATAATGACTTCCTTTCGTTGTCGGATATGGACGAAGAGAATTGTCAGGTGTCTCAACAACTCACACGCACACCACTATGTCTGTCTGTCTGTCTGGCTGGCTCCCCTTTCTCTGTATCTCTGTCTATCTGTCTCTCCATCCCTTCATCCCTCTCTGCCTCCCTGCCTCCCTCTCTCTCCATCTCTCTGTCTCTCTCTGCCTCTGTATGTCTGTATGTCTGTCTCTGTCTGTCTCTGTCTGTCTGTCTCCGTCTCTGTCTCTGTCTGTCTGTCTCTCTCTGTCCCTCCCTCTCTTCTTCCTCCCTCTCTTCTTCCTCCCTCTCTTTCGGTCTGACTGCCTACCTGTCTGTCTGACTGTATGTATGTCTCACTGTATGAATGCATGTATGTACGTGTATGTATTATGTCTCTGTATGTCTGTCTGTCTCTCTTTTCTCTTTCTCTCTCTGTATGTCTGTCTCTCTGTAACTCTACATGACATAGAGACTTAAAGGTCAAAAACGCACATCCCCTCCGCTTAGTACACATACCTTGGTAATCATCTACGAGACATACATACATACACACCCAGACATACATACAGACAGAGACATACATCCCGGCATACATAGGCCTACATAGAGAGACAGACAGACGCCGTGCATTCAGTGGTATTGCGTTTCTTGCCGACAGAGGAGATAATGTCGTCTGTTTGAAGCCTTCTTCGGTTACCCATGGGCTCCTATAGAAGAGTATTATCCAGAGGTCCTTGGGTTACCTTACCCGTCGCCAGATGGATACTCGTCAATCTTTGCTTCAGTAATTGACAGGTCCAGGTTTCGTGATCGGAGGAGGATCAAGCTTTGTCAGGGTAGTCAACGCCGACCCTTAAGCAAGATACGTCAGCCCCGTCAATTGATAATGACTGTGTGCTGTCCTCGATGCTTCAAATAAGCCGACTTAACCGGTGGAAATGCCTTTGGCTTTCTTTATGAGTTGTCGTCCTGTTATAGCAGGTTACAAGTGGAATGTGCTCGATTTACAAGGGAGAGGGAGAGGGAGAGGGAGAGGGAGAGGGAGAGGGAGAGGGAGAGGGAGAGGAGAGGAGAGGGAGAAGAGAGAGAGAGAGAGAGAGAGAGAGAGACAGGCAGACAGACAGAGAGACAGATACAGAGACATAGCAAAAGAGAGACAGACAGACATACACAGACAGACAGACAGACAGACAGAAACATAGCAAAAGAGAGAGACAGACAGAGACAGACAGACATATAGAGACAGATAGAGACAGAGACAGAGGCAGAGATACAAAGACAGAGTCAGAGACAGACAGTCATCGGTATTAAAGCAGTGTGATTCTCGTTAACGATAACGATAACGAAAATGTTCGTTAACGAAACTAAAATGATTTCGTTAACGATAACTATAACTATAACTAAAAAATATAATTAACTATAACTGTAACTATAACGAAAATAACAATAACGAAAATTCATCTTTATTTTCGTTAATAAAAAAATAAAAATAGGGAAGTACAATATAGACGATTCGACATAAATGAGACAAAAAATGCGATATTTTTATTATGCAATTTGTCATTTACTTTGGAAAGTCGTGTATTCATGAAGCTGAATGAGCCCATGCTTCAAAGGCTTTCAAAGCTCTGAACAAATTGTGAAACATCGTGTTAATACGCACAATTTTGCTTATGGCCTTAATTATTGTAACTAAGTAGTAACTAAAATTAACTAAAATAAAAATCCATTAACTATAACTATAACTATAACTAAAAAGTAATACTAACTATAACTATAACTATAACTAAAATAAAAAACCATTAACTATAACTGTAACTATAACTAAAATAAAATCTGTAAGGAGAATCACACTGTATTAAAGCGACTTCAATTTTCTTTGTCTCCGTATGCCAACTCACTCGCGCCTGTGAATAAACTGGTTCCCGCGACTTCGCTGTTGTGGGCGCTCTAGAAATCTCGAGTTTACGATTACGATTACTCCCGCTCCCTCGCTGCCTGATCTGACGTCGACCAACAGCGTAGGTCATTCTATTCATTTTATAATCGAGTTCGCTAGGGGCGCAATCATCTTTGTCATGAATGCGTCGCTAAATAAACGCTGTTCCGCATGACGCCCCTAGCGAACTCTGTTATAAAATGAGATCTCATGCTCCAGTTCTTAAATAGTCAGTCTTCTGCAGGTATTAAATTCATCCGGATCCCACCGGATCCGAGATCCGGTACCTAATTTAAGATCAGCCCAATAAACTATGAGATCCACAACCTAAAAGAGGAGACCCGTCATTTAATGTACACCTATCGTTGGTCGCAATAATCGATTATATGCATCATAATTTTATTTCACGCATTTTTTTCTTTTATGCGAATAGCGATTCGCGAATATTAGCTACCGATAAGACTAGATAAGCCCATTGGGCTTCTTCTCCCCACGAATCGATTTTTATTACTTAACCTGTTAGACTATGACCTCTTCAATTTCCGTTTCTTATTAATGGCGCTTACGAAATGTAAACTGTTAATGACTGTATTCACACGTGTACATTGTGTTCAGTGCTGTTCATGGAATCGATTCTAATAAATTTGATATGATTTGATTTGATTACAGATACTCATAAAGACTAGACTCTAGTGACTAGAGTCTAGTTTTGATTTTTTTAGAGTCGCCACCTCTTGATGAGCAATTTTACCAGGGCTCTTCCTGTCCCATGCTCCATAATCAAAAGCTATTATTATTACGCATTTTATTAAGCATCACTATCTAATGACCAAGCATCAGTCGAATTGCTTAGCAAAATTGTAAGAAGGAATTGGCCGAAATTACCCCGGCTTCCCATAGACCTATCGTTGGTTGCAACAATCGATTATATGAATCCTATTTCACGCATTTTTTCTTTTATACGAATAGCGATTCGCTAATATTAGTTACGGATGCTCATAAAGACTAGACTCTAGTCACTAGACTCTAGTGACTAGAGTCTAGATTTGAATTTTTTTTAGAT
This sequence comes from Aporrectodea caliginosa, assembly GCA_020284085.1. Classification (NCBI taxonomy): domain Eukaryota; kingdom Metazoa; phylum Annelida; class Clitellata; order Crassiclitellata; family Lumbricidae; genus Aporrectodea; species Aporrectodea caliginosa. The sequence continues at coordinate 75,251 of JACEVL010001037.1, forward strand.
TCGCCACCTCTTGATGAACAATTTAACCACGGCTCTTTCTGTCCCACTGCTCCATAATCAAACGCTATTATTATTACACATTTATTGCAAATGGCGTATACCGTGACCATACTTACTTACTTACTTTATTAAGAGTCACTATCTAATTATCAAGCATCAGTCGATGGTGCTGAGCAATTGTGAGTGAAGGACTTGCTCAAGGTCCCTGCACAGTAACCGTCTCAGGTGAGGCTCGAACCCCTACTCTCCGCGTTACAAGGCGACGATCTAACAAATCGGCTACCGTGTCCAACAGTCGGCTACCTTTCCCTGCTACGTTTGTCTAAGCATGTGAAAACTGTACAAGAAAGAACAGAAGACACAGAGTCAGATAAACCGGTTTCTCATCGAAACACATCATCAGCTATCACAACAATCTCGATCGTCCACAAGTCACAGAGACAGACAGTTAAAGCAGAAATTTACAAATCTCTATTTACAAACAATGACGCTTTTAACGGCTGACCTCCAAATCCTCTCCTCAGGCACCTTTGACCTCCGTAGTCTAAACAGCGCCGTGCGATCATTTCGTCCGCAAACATGACAAAGCTACTCTGCTATGACTAGCTGCGTCATCCACAGTAGTTATTCTTATTATTCTTCAACTTCTCTTCCAGAAAAGAAATTACTAATGTTGTTGACGCGCTTAATTCCGATTTTTACAGTGCAAACAATAAGTCTGTTTCGTAATAATAGTTTTGCCGTCTAGTCTGAAAGCATTCATGGTAACTAACGCATGATCTGCAAGCTCCTGGCTTTTGAACTAAGTTGGAACAGTTGAGTTAGTTGTAACCCCAGTTGCACACTGGTTAGTTACCAAGTTATGAAAGTCCAGTGCCATAGCAACAGCCGGTTCAAACTGGTTAAATTAACCATGGGGTTCCAACCAATTACAGCCCCCGGCTGGTTGAAGATAATTACTTCCGCATTAAACTGCGCTAAAATAACAGGGCCCGTAACAGGGCCCGACAGGGATATTAACATGCCAGCATTTCTACGAACATTAGCAGGGACCTAGATGGGTCTATACGGATACCATATGGGAACATGGGTCCTATATGGGCACCACGCGGGCCTGCTGGCAGGATACGACTGTGGGACTAAATCTGGGCCGCCAAAGTCCTTCCCGTGGCAATTGGTTAATACGTAAATCTGGGGAATGGCGAGTAATCAGTTTCGCGACGACACGAACCGAACGTTCCTCGGATCGTCGGCCAACTCCGGAAACTCCAAGACACTTCGGACGTACTCGGCTCTCATGCCGGACACGCTGCCCTTGCTCAGCAGTTCCTCCCTCTCCATCTTCGACCACACGTTGATCGACAGCTTGCTGCTCTGTACCAGCTCCCGCTCGATCACCCACGCTCCCTCGGTCGCCCTCAGCAGCGCGTGGTGCAGGATGCGCTCGCGCTCCTGGGCAACCGTCGATCCGTATCGGAGATTGACCGCCGTGTGATTCCTCAGTAGGTGAATGTCGACGAACCGCACAACGTTCGGTAGGTCGTGGTGGGTGTGAATCGAAACGGTCAAGCCGAAGATCGTGCTCTCACGCTGTAGCGAAAGCTCCTTTATGTCCTCGGTGGCCTGCTCCAACTGTTTCTTCACGAAGTAGTGCATGTCTCGACCGTGGACCGTGAACCGGAGACCGACGGCGTCCGAATTGTTGAGCAGGGTAGTCGCGAGAAGGGCCAGCTTCTCGTTGGCTGACTCGATGACGTTGACGGAGACCTTCCCATCTCGATTTGAGAGGATGACCCCGCGACCGAAGACCTGGGGTAGGAGGGAGAGGGACTGGCACCCGTCGTCGCACTGGGTGTCGTATCCCGTCGCCACGATCTGGGACTGGGGAACGGCGGAGAGGCGTTGGAATCTGGCCAGGGTCCGAGAGAAGGTACAGTCAAAGGCGGTCATGACAGGAATCATGCGTCTGGAGAAGGGAAAGCCGACGGTTGAGTGTAGCGACTGACCATCGCCTGCAGAGGGGGATGCGGTCAGGTCGGGCAGGAGGCTGGCCACGTCGTAACCGAGTTCGTTTAGCCAACTCAAAGAACCTGTGCCACAACAACAAGGTTTTTAGACATAGCAGAACTTAGTTCAGATAATAATGAGCAAATCCTTTAAGGACAAACGGATTACCATCTTTTTCTAATATCCTCTAACCAGAAGTGGCTTAACGTGGGGTGATAATGAAACAGTGGAATGAACACTGTTAACACTTTAATGACAAGCTGCATTGGTTTCCCAGTCATTTTTAGTACACTCTCATTGTTAAAGTGTTAACAGTCTGTTCATGCAAGATGTTCGAAACAGAAGAAGGTGAAATATAGGATAACATGAAATAAACTAATTGGACATAATGTCAGAAGGCATTATATAACTTAATAGCATAATGTCACAATGCATTATATGACTTAATGACTGAATGGCAGAATGCATTATATGACTTACGCCTGGTGCACGTTGACCAATAAAAAGTCAGGACAAAATCACATTATAAAATACATTACACTAAAATACACATAAAACAAAATCACATTATTATAAATATCACATTATTATAACATCACAATGTTATAACATCACATTATAATAGCAATGCATGTCAATTTAATAGTTAACCTGTTTGGATATCCTCCTTTTCCGGTTTCTGTTTCCACAGGAAAACGTTCCGGTATAGATTAGATATTTCCGGAAACTCTGCAATCCGTCCGACGGCATCGATGAACCCATCGTAGCTTGGAACAGCCCATCGTCCAATCTGGGGATCGTAGATGCGGCTGCCGAGAAAGAGCAACCGGGTCACACGGTCCGCGATTGCGCACTTGAACCCCAGATGGAATGGAAAATGCGGGGCGGAATCGGTGATCTCGCTCCCAAGTGGATCGTACTCTATCTGCTTCACGACGCTCCCGACGCTGTTCAATATCACAACCGGAGAATTGTTAGGATCGAGAGCGACGTAGAAATAGTCGCTGTCGGACTTCATCGCAAACAGTCGGCCGCTGTTGTCGTAGAAGAACTCCGTGACTCGCTTCGACTGTTGGTCATGAACGTGCGTCACGCGATTTGGATGTTGGACATCGCCGTAGAAGAACTGTACCAACTGGCTCGTCAGGAAGTCCTTTCTGCCGACGAGCTGGTGCCGGGCATCGTAGAAGTACCGAATGTCGTATCGGCCCGGTTCAAACGCCCGAAGTAGTCGTCCAAAGGAGTCGTATTCGTAAGTCTCTCGGTTGTGCTGGGCAAGAAATCCGTCTTGGTCGTAGACGTACGACTCCTGTCCGCTACTTTCCACCTGATCTCGCTGGTTGATGATGATGCTGCGCGTGTTGCCATAGTAACCCATCTTGACGATGTTGTTATTAGCGTCCATCTCGTACTTCCAAGTCGACTGCCCGCTCACGAGTACTTCAATGACGTTCCCGTCAATATCATACAGGTACTCGTACGCCTTGAGGTCGCTGGAGCCAATCTTTCGGCGCCACTGGTGGATACGGTTGAGCGAGTCGTACTTGACCTCGAGCGTGAAGACGACGTAAGTGTTGAAACGGTACCAGACGTCTGTGACTCGGTTGTACCGGTCAAACTCTCGGGTGATCTCGACGTTCGAGTCGCGGATGACCTCGCGATGTATTCGCGGATATTCGAATATGAACGATTGGAGTCGGACGACACGTCCGGTCTCTTCGCTGTAGTTGTACTGCACCGCTTTCAACGACTTGCCGCCGATGGTCAACTCTCGGACCGCGAGGCGCGAATGTAGATCGTAGACGTAGCGAAAACTTGCGTTCACAAGGCCATGACTGGATTGGTTGAAGGTCACGGAATACCCAAGCGTGACAGCGTTGCTCAGCTGATACGCCATCTGGCAATGGTAGCCGGAACCGGAAAGGTCTGAAACACTGGCGCTCAGCAACCGTCGGATGTCCGGATGATAGTCGTACTCGGCATTCGACCAGTCTGCAAACACCGTCACGTGGTTGCTGTTGTTGCTATAGTAGTAGGTTGCCCGGCGATGGTTGCTAGGATACTGAAATTGCAGTAGCTGTCCAGCAGCGTTGGAATCTCGAAGGTACATGCCGTGTGATCCAGGAGGTCTGTACAGCTGGCGTGTGAAGCCCAGTGAGATGAGACTGTGGAAGTAGTGTTTCGAGAGGTTCGGCATCGTGATTGCCTTCAGGTTCCCAAAGTCATCGTAATGGAGTTGATACTGCTTGCCACTTGGCAAGATTACGTCAGTGGCCTGTGCAACAAAAACAATTTGTAATTATTACTTTACAGTATTCCAAATTTCTAAAGCACTACTCTAAAGCTAAGCGCAGGGCACCGGTTTATTCACGAGCGCTACGTCAGGTCAGAGAGGTTGTCCAGTGATGTCAAGGGAAGTTCCCAGTTCGGATGGCAGAGAGATCAGAGCGATGACAGTCGGAGAGGGGAGATGGTTGAATGGCAACATGCTGGCACGAAGATCAGAAGGACGCGGGTTCGATACCTGCTTGACCTATAAGGTTGAATCAGTCTTCCACTCCTTAGGGGCAACTGTAAAATGAGCAGTAGGACAGATGGCGTCTTGCAGGCTGACATACAATTAAAATCTACTTCTGTTAAACTTGTTATCATCTGTTACTTCTACTACGCCATGTGATCTTACTGCGTAGTGCGTACTTGTCAGTTTGAATTAATAAACGAAAATTATTATTATTATTAATTCTCATTTGCATCCTAACAAGCGCAGAAATAACGATCTAGCCGGAGATTGTCGTCCGATCAAGAGAGGTGTAGGAGCTGTCCCAGGGCCGTATTATCCATTAGGCACAGTAGGTACTGTGCCTGGGGCCTACGAAACCTTTCAGGGGCTATACGAAAGTCTTAAAAATGATACTAAAATGGTCCTGAGCTGCACCTTATTTCCGTTCTTGTATATATATCGATAGAAGATGCGATTGGCCAGTTTCTTTTCGACCATATTCAGATTCCGGTCTTCAAAGACGTTCGCAATCGTCAGCTCCCCGCGACTCCATCCGGCCAATCGGCCCTGTTGGTCGTAGGTGACGTTGAGGCTCTCCACCGGTCCCGTTGGCACGATGTGTACGGGTCTCCCGCTTCTGTCGTAGGTCAGGGTGAGTATTCGCTCCTGGTTTCGATTGTAGATGGTTTCTGAGTTTGTGCTGCGATCATACTCAACGGTAAGAATGTTCTCTGCACCAATCTATTCAGAGAAATTATAACACAACTGATAGTGTCAGACAGGAATTACATATGATAACAATGATTATAACAACAACAATGACAATAATAATAAAAATAGTAGTAGTAATAATAATAGATGGAACATCCGACAATAATGAAAATGATAATATTCTGTTTAAATATGAAGCAACGGGACAAGAATGGAAATAATTAATAGTACCGGTAATGATATTGATTATAGTAATAGTCATAATAATAGTAATAACAGCTCCTAGGATAACATTTGTGACACTTGGGAAAAACATACACCTAGGGTAGATTAATAATAATACTAATAATAATCAGACTAAAATTCAAGAGGAATAATAATAATGGCAAAATAATAATAATAATAATAATAATAATAATAATAATATATAATAAAGCAAGAGCCTCCACGTAGCTCCTTTATGCAACACGATAATAATACGAGATAATAATAAAATAACAATAATGCTTAATATCTTAGAGCCTGAGGGATTCTTTTTACCTCGGGCGAAAAATAATAATAATAATAATAATAATAATAATTATAATAATAATAATGATAATAATAATAATAGCTCCTTCACTCTCATTATTACTCAGCGAAATCGATGTTCTCTGTCGTATGACCGTGCGCGCTTCTACACTTTGTAAGGAGGGCTACATCAAAAACAGTTGTACTGTATTGCATTGTATAATTGTATTGTATTACCTTCAGTTTCCGACTGACTTGGGATAAGGCGGAGTGAATGGAGACTGTATCCCCGCGCGCACTGTACGTCCATTCCGCTTCGTAGCTCCTGTTATTTGGCTGTAGGATCTGGTGCTTGAGATAGACCTGATGGTCTGGACTGCGTGTCAGACTGGAACTTCGCTCTAGCGTGATTGCTGTTCCGTCTGGGTAGCTCGTGACAAGTAAGCCATCGCGTGGATGAGATATCGAAGTCTCAGTAATACCTGCTCCAAGCAAGAAAACAACTTTGTCTTCACAAGAAGAATGAAAGAAGAAGAATCTCCAAGAAGAAGAAGAAGAAGAAGAAGAAGAAGAAGAAGAGTTAGGAAGAGGAAGTAGGATCTGAAGAGGAAGAGGAAGAGGAAGAGGAAGAGGAAGAGGAAGTCAGAGAGAGGAAGAGGAAGAGGAACGTGGAAGAGGAAGAGGAAGAGGAAGAGAAGAGGAAGAGGAAGCAAGAAGAGGAAGAGGAAGAGAAAGAGGAGAGAAGAGGAAGAGGAAGAGGAAGAGGAAGAGGAAGGAGGAGAGGAAGAGGAAGAGGAAGAGGAAGAGGAAGAAGAAGAAGAAGAAGTCCCTTTAAGCTATCTCGAGAGGCAGCCATGGGTATACGAAGTGTTAGCGACTTCGTTTTTCTTAGCCTCGGCATATATGAGAGCAGGTGACCAGTCCTCTCCGTTACCGTCTGATCTTCCCACTGACCGTGTACGGTTAGTGTACTCAATATAGCTGAGTTGGGTATGTGGCACAAATGGAGGCGAAATCTCAAAGCTGTTCTCTTGCCTAGAATGAATATGGACTAGCACAAGAGAAGTCATGAAGGAGCACATCACAGAAGGCACTGTACAAGTGACAAGATATGTTAAACTTGCTTGAAACTAATCGGTTTCAAAACAAGTCGTGAAGGAGTGTTTTGCACAAAGGTACAATCGAAGTGGCAAAATATGTTAAGCTTACTTGAGTTGAAAGTACACGTAGTTGGTTTTAATTGCATAATAAAATCACGAGGAAGTCTAATTCTAAAACCAATCTGCACAACAGAAACTCAGATGAAGAGAGAGAGAGAGAGGCATGGCTGGAGTGCTCATCATGTGTCCCTGGACTCTGTTACTATGGCAACACGTCCATAGCAACCGAAATAATTACCTTGGATGCGAGCCATATGGTTTCCATTTGTCGACATGGAAACAAGCGAAACACCTTCGTCGAGGAATGTAATACGGGCACCGCTGCTGTCCATGTCTGTCTCGATGGTGGAGCGCTCCCCCGTTGGCATGACAACAGCAGACACCCGTCCTATGTCATCGTACTCATACAGGAACGTATGTCCATCGCTCGTTTCCTTCGACTCCAGGAGTCCGGTGTTCCCAAGGTAGGAAAACCGTGTCGTCACGTTGTCATTGGCAACAAAGGCCTGTAACTGACCCATGGCATCCGTTGTTAGTTTGCACTTGTGTCCGAACTGTGTATTTATTTCCTTGATGACTGACTTCACGTAGTCGCGTCGAAATGAAAGCACGTTGCCTCGCGCGTCCATTACTCGCGCCACCTTCTCGTAGAACGAGTTTGTGATGTAGCTGAAGTTGTAGAGGGGTTGATCGGTCAACTGGCTCTTCGTTAAGATATGTTTCCCGTAACGGTTGAAGACGTACACTTCCTGGGATAGAGGGTCAGTCACTTCGATCTGTCCCAGCCGATCCGGGGTCGGTTCGGACGAGACGATCGAGTAGATCCTCAGACTTCCCATGTCCGAGATGTGGAGAACGCCGTCTGGAGTGACCGCGATGGCAGTGGGATTGTCAAGGATGAGATTAACCGCGAGGTCGTCCTTCGTCCCGGGGCATGTGCACGGCTCCTGGAAGCAGTCGCAGGGAGAAGGAGTGGCTCCAACGTAGTGCAAGATGCGCCCGGCCATGTCCACGAGCCGAACCCGGTTGACGCTCTTTCCGTGGCTCTCGACGATGTACAGGTCTCCTTCTTGTGAGAAGGAGATGTGTTGAGGATGGTCCAATGGCGAGTCGATCGCGAGTCGAGAACCAGCGTTCAGGTCTTCGCTGGTGGAGCTGGAATTTCTCGGGGGACAGTGTGGCGGTCGACCAGCCACTGCGAGAATCTTTCGATCCTGCGTCAACTTGAGGACGACGCTATTGTCTAGTATGTACAGAGTATTGTCGATTGGATTGACGGATATTGCGGTTGGCCATTGGAGTGTTACCTATGCAAAACAACAATACGATTACAATGGTACCGTATTGTATTCTATTAAAACATTTATAAAGCGCCGCTAGTAGGGTGAACCATTCAGAGGCGCTCCCAGTGCGCAAGGCCACAAGAATAGAAATAGGTTTTGTGAAAGGCAAAGGAGGACGGGTTACCAGCTAGAATTTGAGAGTGCGTAGATGGAGACAGCACATTCCAAAGAGAGGGACCTATTGAGGTAAAGGACCGGGACTGAGCCATAGCTGTTCCAGTATGAAATGGTTATGGTAATGGTAATTCATTACAACGGTGATGTATGCATGCAGCAAAGCAATTAGATAGCGCCTTTGTTCTTCTCAACAGTCTGGACATCTTGGTCTCAAGACGGCATAGATTAGTAAAGTTATACAATACAATACAACTGTACTTGAAAGTGCCTTCCTGACACAGTTCTGAAGTGCACACACGACTTTACAACTGAACGCTGATGGCATTGAGCAATTGTGTGTGAAGGACTTTGATCATAGTAACCGTATCAGAGGAGGATTGAACTCATACTCTCAAGCGCTCTATAGCCATTCGGGTACGTTGCTGTTCAACGTGTATACAGATTTTCTCTGGATTTCCACAGCTCTATTTGCAGAACGAAGACAACAGAGGAGAAGACAATGGAGATGCACTGACCTCTCCAGCATCCACAGCCTGAAAGCAGGGCAGAGGCACCCAGTGACGCGGAGACTCCTGTGAACCGATGATGGTGCGGATGATGCCAGCCTCATCAACCGTTCGAATGTTACCCCCATCAGCAATGTAGACCAAACCGTCCTTACTAATTGCAACACCTGACAAAAGCAAAACATCTTCATATTGTTACTTCACAATTAAAACAATTATAGCAGGCATGGGCAACTTCTTTTAACAGAGGGCCACACTAAGATTTTACGGATAGCACAAGGGCTGTATGCCGATTGCGGTCTTAAGTTTTACAGATTCACTTGCCCCCAGAAAATGAGACAATATTAATTTTTAAATGAAATGATTATTAAACATTCCTCTTGCCTATTGAAGTACCAAAAAAATAGAAAAATATATTAACCATTGCGTCCACATAATAAGATTTTCTATTATTATTTCTTGCTAATTTAATATCAACATATTCGTCTTCTATGGCACCACCACCACAATGACCACTACCATGACTACCACCACCACGACCACCACCACCACCACGATCACCACCACAAGCACCACCACTACCACCTCTATCACCACCACTACCATGATCACCACGACAACCACCACTACCACCACCACCACCACCACCACCCCAACAACCACCACCACCACCATGGTTAAAACCAGCGAGTTCGGCCTACCTTTTGGATAGAAAAGCCGGGCGCTGGTAGCTGGCCCACCGTCGCCACACCTTTCACGATCTCCGGGGACACACTGTTCCCCTGTTCCTGCGATCACCTCAAAGTTCTGACTGAGGTCTCTAGCGGGACCCATCGTCTTCACCCGAATTATTCGAAGGCTCTTGTGATCCGAGATGTAGAGGCGACCATCAACCGGGCTTACCGTCATAAAGTACTTGTAAACAACTTCTGGCATACTGTAAAAACAGAAACAGTATGGCATACTGTAAGGCAGAGTCTTCACATTATACTGTCAAACAAAACAGTATAGCATACTACAACGCAGAGTATGCATGGTATGCTGTCAACCAGAAACAGTATGGAATACTGCAAAGCAGAGTATGCATGGTATACTGTAAAAAGCAATATGTATGGCTAACTGTAAATAGTACCGGTATGGTATATTGTAAAACAACAGATTCAGTATGGCATATTGTAAAGGAGTTTCAATTTGCACCTCTGAGCTTTGTAATACCTGCATTATCAGAGCTGTAGTTGTACTGTACGATAAATACGATTATACAATTATTCTGTGAGTAACACAGGGGTAATGCAATATTATATGTATATATATATATATATATATATATATATATATATATATATATATATATATATATATAATGCTGTTACATTATCGTAATCGATATCGTAAACTTCAAACTTCTAAAGCGCCACTCTAAAGCCAAGTACAGGGCACCAGCTTATTCACGAGCGCTGCGTTGAGTCAGAGGGGTTGTCCAAAGGGTAGTCCAGAAGCCAGGGTGTCCGAGTCCGGTTGCCAGAGGGTCAGAGGGGACGTTTAGGTCGTACCTGCTAAGGTGAGGTGTCATGAGTGGGATTAACAATAGAGATCTATAGATAACTTCTGCAACCATTGAAGGAAGCGTTAGATACCTGAGCTGAAGGACGCTGGCCACCTCATCCCTGGCAGCAGACAGCTTCCGGATGTAGTTATAATCTCCGATGTAGAGGCTTCCATCTCTTCCGCTGGCCAGGGCAACTGGCGCCATCAAGCGGTTGTCGTCCGCCTTACCATCACAGCCTCTGCAGTCGACCTTGCGCTGGCGACCGCTGCCTAGGACGGTCAGGACGCGACGGGGAAGCTCCTTCAGGTAGATGTTCGTTCCATCGCCTTTGTACAGGATACCTGCACAAAAAGAGTATCTGGTGAGATCAAACCAGTTTTTATAAGTATTATGAATGCCATAGGCATTAGAGTAGCCAGGAAACGATTTCGGGGGGTTTCCATTGGACATGGTCGCAAAAGTTATTTTTTTATTTCGCATATAAAAGCATATAAAAAATGTCGGCTATTTATTTTCTTTTGGGGAGGGGGTTGAACCCCAAAATAAATTGCCTTACAATTGAATCTGTTTCAGTGGTTTAAGGCAAGAGTGGCTTTGAATGGTTTAAGTCTGAATCCTGGGACGTGGTGATGTATTGGTATATTGTGCCTGGTAACAGGAGGGTCTCAGGTTCGAATCTACCTCAAGCCATGCGTAGGTACCTTGGACAAGTTACTCACCCACAATTGTCTGTGAGGAAGGCAACAGGACAGCACCTCACTCATCTCATCCCCTGGTGGCATAAAAGCCAATGGACCTGTCAGAGAACTCATCATCACCTGCATTGAATGATTTACAACTGAATCTGCATGAAATGATTCATCTGCAATAAATGATTTACAACTGCATCTGTTTTGAATGGCTTAAGATTGAATGTTTGCTCTGAATGGCTTACGGCTATAGGTGTGTTTTGACTGGGATAAGGTTGAACCCATTGCAAAAGCGAAGGCAACGTTACCTTCTTGGAAGTTGTAGATGTGGTTGATGTTGAGGTTCCATCCGGCTGCAATTGATGAGGAACTTGTGTCGTAACTTTTCATGTCATTGCTATTCATCGTTGCTGACTGAATTTCCCAGAATGTTTGTTTGCATCCGCTATACTGGTACCCGACTTGCACTGAAAGAACAGGTCCAACCATCATTCACAAGGTCAACTGCTTCACATTGGTTGGACACTAGACCAAGGCACCAGCGATAGCAGCCAAAAGCGAAAGCGCTTTAGTTTAGGCATTATAATAGCCTCCCTTTGGCGCTCCATTTCCTATCTAGAACCCTCAGACATTCCTCTCTCATGATCTCATCTTAAGACAGTTTTATTTGGCTGCGTTGGGGTTGGAAGTGCCTCTGAGTAGTCCCCTTGAAGAGGCGCTATGCAAATTCTCGCAATGACTGACTGACTGAATGAATGAATATAAGCATATTAATTGTGATGACAATCTTAAACTCCGAATTTATTTAAGTGCCACTTTTAAAACTACGTGCAGGGCACCTGCTTATTCTTGAGTGGTGCGTCAATACTTTAGAGCCATTTAGGATCTGTCTGAGATATAGTCAATTTTTGAAATGGCAGCTCAGGACACGGAATTTCTGCCCTGGCGGCGAGTTTAACCCCATTGCAACCTATCGATTTTTCGATTGACAAACCAGCATGCTAAACACTATACTATCGAGCACATCTGACACAACCTATCAAAATATTGTTAGATTATTGACAATAAAAAGCAGCCCAGAATGGATGTGCGAAGTGGTACGAAGGCTCTTACCGGTAGCCTTTACCAGTCCATAGACCTTCTGATTGTAGGCATTTCTCCTGTCCCAGGCAAAGCGGTATTTCAGTTCACGGTCCGCTTCAAAGACCCGTTCATAGACGAGTCCTTCCACCAGAATGCGCAATCGGACGGTCGCTAGGTCCGGTGGAATCCACTTTCCGGTCAGGAGGATCATGATCGTCGACATATATCCGGCGGATTCGCTGCTTCGATGGACCAGGTAAACGTCTGTTCCGGGTATCTGTAAGCTCTCCTGAAGAACCTGTTGTCACGAGAACAACAATGCAACAGCTTGAACTACCAAGCAACAACCAAGCCTAATTACGTTTCACTCAAGCCGACTATCGATGAAGAACCTTGTAACTAGCTGCGTTATGACAGCCAGAGTTGATCAATAAACGAAAATACAATACAATACAATAACAGGTATGCAAAACTATGCATAATAATAAGCAACAAGTAAGTAAGTATGTATGTTCAACATTTAACCACTTGCTAATCCCATTCAGACTGACAAGTATGCTGTAAGATTACATGATATAGTAGTAACAGATGATCACAAGTTTAACAGGAGTCGAATTTAACTGTATGGCAGCCTGCAAGGCGCCCATCTGTCTTACTGCTCATTTTACAGTCGCCCTAGGGAGTGGAAGGCTGAGTCAACCTTATGGGGCTAGCGGGTATCGAACCCGCGTCCTTCTGATCTTCGTGCCAGCGTGTAACCATTCAACCATCTCCCCGCAATTGGATATGAGCTGATGATGAGTTTACCTGTGATTCTGCTACGATCGCTGTCTTTGAGGCACAGGTGCTGAGCTGAGTGACCTGCCAGGTGGAAAGAACCACTGGCTTCATGCTGTAGTAGTCGTGCTGGGTGCCAGAACAGGCTTCCACCTCGACCGCGTCCTCGGCACCTTCTAGGCTGAGCGAGACATCATCCATGGAGATCATACGGTTCCAAGGCACCATGACTGTCACCCTCTTCTGCTGGAAGGGCGGTCGCATGAAGTTCAGGGTCACCGACCCACCGCCATTCACTAGCATGTCGAATCTATCGGACAGGTGAGGTAATTTGATTTAGCATTTTGAAGCTATCGGACAGGTGAGGTAACTGGTAAGAATGTCAAATTTATTTTTCATTTATTCATTTTCTGAACTTATTACATGCTAAGCTTCAGTAAATCGTAAGCGTGGACATAAAAAAAATAATAATAATAATAATAATAATAATAATATAATAATAGCATAATAATAATAATAATAATAATAATAATAATAATAATAATAATAATAATAATAATAATAATAATAATAGTAGTAGTAGTAGTAGTAGTAGTAATAATAATAATAATAATAATAATAATAATAATCAAAGTAACAGTAATAATAATAATAATAATAAAAATTATATAATAATAATTCTTACTCTATGAATAGTATCTACGAACGTGAGGGATTATTTTTACCCTACTTCGGGTGTAAACAATAAAAAACAATAGTAATAATAATAATAATAATGATTAAAGATAATAAAATAATAATAATACAGAATAATACAGAAGAATAAGCTGATTAAAACGAGATGTGTTTCTGTTGGTAGCTTACAGTCCTTGTTCTCTGGTCAGCGTGAATCCGTAGAGCGGTTGAGTTACGACGGTCACCCGAACGCCTATCAGAGCACTGCCATCGGACGATACAACCTTTCCTCGAATCACAGACACCTGACTGAAATTCATTCACACGGAATAAGCAATCTAAAGATGAATGTCTTTGTAATTGCAGTTCTAATCGAACATTTATATAGCGCCGCTCAAAACTCAGCAGCGCTCTCGACCTGCGTCAGTGCCTGCATCAGGAAACAACAAAGTCTTAAGACGTCTACGGAACTGGGAAGGAGAGAGGGCTAGTAACTCAAGGCGAAGAGACTGGGGAAGAGAGTTCCAAGCTGATGGGCCAACACGGGCAAAGCACCTAGAGTGGGCCGTAGCAGAGCGCATGCGAGGGACAATCATAAGGCCACGGGTCGAAGATCGTAAAGATGCCCTCGCAGGTAAAGAGGAGACAAAGGTGCAGAAAGACCTCAGGTAGGATGGGGCCACCCCAACAAAGCAGTTAGGCTACGCATGAGGAAAATGATTTGAACTGTACCCGCTGTTGGATAGGGAGCTTGTGAAGGGTATCCCGAATATAGCCTGAGATATGGGCAAACTTTGGAATGTCGCCTATAAGCCTTTGGTGGCAGCAGATTATCGAATTCTTATTGTATAGCTTTTGCATGTCTTTGTATACATAGCCTAATAGGTACATACACACATACGTGCGTTGGTCCATCCCTTTGGAACAATATTCCAGCTGACATTCGAGCTGTCCCTTTAAACTCTGCTCCAGTTACTTTTTCTAGCCATGTTAAAGATCCATCTGTTCAGTTCCCTTGTACAGCCATGTTCTTAGCTCCTTCGAGAGGTTCTTAAAATGTGCTTTATAAAAGTCCAGATACATACATACATACATGGCCACGTGTTGAGCGCTTCTGAGAGACTCTTAAGTGGCGCTTTATAAATGTTTTGTTACATTACATACATTTACATAACATAAGAGAAAATTTGTAAAGGGCAACTTCAATAGAAACTCATCAGCAGCACTTCCGACCAATTGCAGGGAGACCTGCACTATAGACACAAGGAAGGTGACAGACTGAATAGCTCACTTCTGATTTCAAAAGGAAGACTATTCCAGGTTACAGGGCTACAATGGCAACATTTCTGTGCTGGTAGTGAACGATCTAGCCCGAGGGACGGCAAGGATACCAGTTCAAGTGGATCGGAGAGACCTGCGACTTATGTATATAAGTAGCCTATATCCATCTTATGAAGCGCCTCTGATTAGGTTGTACTGTGATAAGCGCTTTATAAGTCCGTAAATAGAATAGAATAGAATAGAATAGAATAGGTATGCATGCATGTTTGTATGATGTATGCATGTATGATTGTGTCAGACATACAAATGCATACATTAATACATTATGAATTAGACTATAGATCTATCCGTGAACTGACGTTTGATTGAAGGAGCTGAGCGTGGCATAGCCCTGGACGCTCTCGTCTTCAATGAGGAATCGCATTCTATCGTAGAAAGAGGCGCTGATGCCTGACGGTTGCTTCCGTAGCAGGATCTCCATTGGGTCTGGAGCCGTGTTGCACTGTGTACTCTCTCGACAAGAGATGCTGATGCAGCAGTCAGGATCCTGGCAGTCTTTCAGGCCATCTGTGGACGACAATGAGAAAACATGAGACAACTGACCTATGTAACAACTTCTATAGTGACGTTATTGTAATGCACGAATCAATGTCTCTTCAAGTGGGACTATATTAGAGAAGCTGTAATTCGATGGAGACATACACACACACACACACACACACACACACATACACGTATACATAAATACACACATACATAGATATATGCTGTAATATGATCTGGGCCTCCAACTATGACTCAAGAATTAGTAAATTAATTATCTTACAAAAAAGCTATCCGAGTAATCGCAGGTGTCCCAAAGGGTTCTCACACTGATCACATTTATAAGAAATTAAATCTGTTAAACTTGAAGCAAGTAAGAGCGGTTCAAATCGGAGAATTCGTCTACAGATTTCAAAATAATATTCTCCCGAGCTTATTCCAGAGCTATTTTATAGCTGGTTCTCAAATCCACTCCCACAACACTAGAAACGCCACTACTCTCAGATCAACCAATGCCCGTACCAATTCACGAGTATTTAGTATCAAGTTCTATGGCCCAAATCTCTGGAATACCATTCCGTTAGACATCCGCCTTGCACCAAATATTTACTTATTTAAGATTAGATTTAAAGCATATCTCATAACGTCATCTGACTGACCCCCCGGTGGTGGAGGATCCCCGAGAATGGCCAGCCTTTTCCTTTCCTTTCCTCTTCTCGTCTCTTCTCTTCTTCGTCTTTCTTTCTTTCTCTCTGACTTTCCTTTCCTGATCTCCCCTCTATCTCGTTCCATTCTCTTTCAATTCTTCTTCTCTTCATTTCGCGTCTCCTCAACCTCCTCAGTTTACTTATTTAGTATTAAGGATCTTAGTTAAGGATTTTAGTTAAGGTTATTTTGGGATTTTTGCCCAGTTACTATGTTTTTTTGTGTTATTGCCCGCTGTTAATAGTGTCTATTTTAATAGTTAAGGTATCCCTACTCCCGTTGTACTTTGTTCACCAAAAGATTTCCTCCTTAAAGGCTGCACACGAATTGTCGTAATCTCTGTATCGTCTCTTGACCGTCTTATTATTGGTTGTAAAGGAACTTGTAGGTTGCCCCAACTAGCGGGAATAATCCTCCCTTTGGGGTCTCCTTTTGCCTCCTGTAGCGTGATACTCTTCTTAAATATACTTGATTCTCTGTTTGTATTACGGGTCACATTATTTGAAGCAATAAAGTTTTTTCTGATTCTGATTCTGATTCTGATGCATACACACAGACACATATACATACATACATGAATTGATCGGATGAGACTCTTCACCCCCGCTCGCCCGTTTGAATAGGCGCCACACCATTTAAGGTCCCCGTGTACGGACCGTGCTAGCCAGAGATTTAAATCTCTGAAATAAGCGAGCATCGGGAAGCAAACCACGATGCGCACGCTCTCTAACACAGAGGCGCATGAGACGCAGCCTACGCTCTAAACAATGTAGCTAACTGGGCCAGTGCGAGACAGGAATTCATGAATCCTCTTGGTTCTGCGATCTTTTAACAGTAATTCAGAAAAATCCTGAAAAATTTGAAAAGTAATAATTCAGTAAATACGAGTATTAAATAAAATCTGGTTTAATTGTTGAGTGTACATGTACCTCTGTCTTCATCAAGGTCGTCTGCACATTCCATCTCCATGGCGATATTACAACCGGCTCCCTTCCATCCCTCTCGACAGTTGCATATCCATTCCACGTGGAAAAGTTGACAGGATCCATGGTTGTTACAGTTCTGAGGACAACCATCTGTCATAAAAAATAGTTTGAATTAAAACGACGAAATATTAAATCAATTGGATTCCAAGGAATATGCAATAGCATGGACAGTCAACCAAGAGGTTGGAAGTTCACCAGGGTAGAAATATAGGAACATTTTCAAACTTCTTGTAGTGAAATCACTTACAAAATTATAAAGACCTATAAGGACAAAATAGTTCTTAATTAATACTTGATTAATGTAATAACCAATTGGTGCCCCTGTTAATTAATAAATAGTTCTTAATTGTTCTTAACAAATCACCTTGATGCTCTTAATATTTGCCCTACTTCAATGTGCAATTCTGAATTCTACGAAGAGCGTAGTCAAATACTATTGTATCAAAGTGTAATACACTTTTATTGCATTGTATTAAATTGCATTGTGCTGTAAGAAACAGAGCGACAGTAAAAGTCATATACAACTCCTGCAAAAATCGCTTTTGCCATAGTTCAGTCTTTCACCACCAGATGGAGGGACAATGTTCAAGTGCCGCCGATTTGTTTCCTTGAAGTGGCGCTATATAAATTCGCAATACATTTACCCTTTTACTCACCCAATGTACAGTGCCTCCCGTTCCATCCGGGCTGACAGACGCAGGTTCCGTTGTTGCAGAAGCCGTGCATTTCACACCTTGGATCGCAACCGATCAGATCACACCTCGATCCGGACCATCCGTTCTCACACCGACATCGCTGCTTCTCACATCGTCCGTGAACGCAGCCTCCATCACAGACTTCTACAAGTTTTAAAGAAACAGAAAGGTTATGTTTTATCTGCGCCAGATCCTATGGTCCACTCAGGTGCGTTTTATTAATAATAATAATAATAATTCCTTTATTGAAACAATCCGGTTGACACATCGCAACCGGTACAGTTTACAGTTATGCAATTGAAACAATTCACAAGAACGCAAATGACAGAAGACGTAAATCTTAACTACTAACAGAACAGACAGCCTGCAATACACGGCGCTAATAGCAGCCTACAAAGCATGTCTCTTCTAGGGGGCTCGAACTCGGTACCTCTCGCTCTCTACGCCAGATGTTATCCAATGCGTATCGGCACCCCAGCCTTAAGACCGTCCTTTTTAGCCGTGGTTGGGTCGGGAACGCTCCTGAGTAGTAACCTTGAAGGAGCGCTAAATCTCGGTTGTGAATGAATGAATGAATGAACTTGCTGCCTGCAAATTGGTAAATCTTAACCAGATGGTGAACTTTCAGCAGTACAGTGTGGACTCGTTTATTAGCTGCCGGGTTATGCACCATTCTGCTTAATGTGAAGTTGTTCTATGTTCACCAAAGCTATCTTATCTTAACACGCTGCATTGGATAGCGAGCCGTACAAGAACTGTAGTCAAGGGTTAAATATTGAATGTTTCAGCATTATCGCTGTTACATGCTGATTGGTAAGAGCGCCCGCCTTGTAACCGAGAAAGTATAGGTTTGAGTCTCACCTGCGACAGTTACTGCGTTGGGACCTTGAGCAAGTCCTTCAATCACAATTGCTCAGTGTCATCGATTGATGCTTCGTCATTAGATAGCGGTGCTTAATATGCGTACAATAATAGTTATAGTAATGATAATGATAATAATAGTAATAATAATAAAATAATAATAATAATAGAAGAGCAGCTCAAGATAACCCTGCAGGGGCAGCCAGAGGTATAAAGTGCTGGCAACTTCATTTTCTTGGCCAGTCCTCTCTCTCGCCATCTCATCTTCCCACCTACAGTGTACGGTCAGTGCACTTATTACAGCTGAGTTGGCTAGGTCCCAGGTAGAGCAGAAATCTCGAAAACAAATTTGTGCCCTGGCGGGGATTTGAACCCCGGTCTCTCGATCGACAGTCCAGCACACTAACCACTAGACCATCGTGCACCCAATCAGAAGGCTTGTGTACGCACCCGTGCTGCAGTCTGGTCCATCATATCCGGAGGCACAGATACACTGTCCGTCGACGCACTTTCCATGTCCAGTACACGTAGGATCCGGGCAGTTCGTTGAACTCTGGTCACACTCACTACCTGCCCACCCTCGGTAGCACTTGCAGACGCCCGATTGGTAGAGTCCATTGCCCATGCAAAGCACGGGACATACCTCTACAGTAGAAGAAAATAAATGAAAGGGGTCTCAGGTGTGCATTCAGACTAATGATTCAGTGAATAAGAAGAAAAGCATGCAGTCCTTTAAGATAGCCATAGGCAGCCATGATTATGAAGTGTTAGCGACTTCATTTTCTTAGCCTTGGCATATGAGGGCGGGTGGCCAGTCCTCTTCCTTGCAGTCGCATCTTCCCACCGACAGTATATGGTCAGTGTACTCGTTATAGCTGAGTTTGCTGAGCTACATCAAAAGTATAGAAAGAATAGAGAAGATTGAGTAACATCTGAAAATGAGTAAGTGTAACTGAGTAAACTATTACGTACGCGTTGATTACAAGTGTAACTGGGTAAACTATTACGTACGCGTTGATTACAAGTGTAACTGGGTAAACTATTACGTACGCGTTGATTGCAAGTGTAACTGGGTAAACTATTACGTACGCGTTTATTACAAGTGTAACTGGGTAAACTATTACATGCATCTTGATTGCCAGTGATTACATTAAATCGTGATTACATGTAAGTTTAACTGAGTAAACTATTACATATATCTTGATTACAAGTACCAGTAGGTGTAATCGATTGATTCAAATCACAAGTAGGTGTCTTTACAGGGAAGAAGAAGAAGAACAGCAGTACCTTAACCCGTTTTGGACCAATGTTCGTTTTACGAACACATTTTTTGATGACATCAAATTGGTTGAGGTCATGACTCTAGTTTTGTATTCAAGTGCTCTTATGTAAGCGAAAGGTTTGATTTGTCGGATAAATCGCCAAAAAATGTGTTTTGAAAGTTTTGAACTATTTTTGTCTTATGCTAAATACCTCAAATCCAGTATGTTCACCGTCTTTTGTTTGAAAATTTGTAATTTTGGTTCGATGTGTGATATCGTACGAGCTGATGGGTATTTGACAAGTGCACATATTTGGCACAATGAACATGCCATTTGCATAATTTTATTGTAATAAATGGAGTCGCAAAATTTTCATATCTGGGTCATGTTCGTTTTACGAACATTGGTCCAATACGCTACTGATGGCGTCAAGTCAAGTCAACGTTGATTTACATATGCATATTTCTGATCTTGAGCTACGTGTATCAACCAAATCATATAATATATATATACATATATATATAATGTAATGATGTGTGTGTGTCTGTGTGTGTGTCTGTGTGTGTCTGTGTGTGTCTGTGTGTGTGTGTGTGTGTGTGTCTGTGTGTGTGTCTGTGTGTGTGTGTGTCTGTGCTTGTGTGTGTGTGCGTGTGCGTGTTCTGTGTGTGTGTGTGTGTGTGTGAGAGAGAATGTGTGTGTGAGAGAGAGAGTGTGAGAGAGAGAGAGAGAGAGAGAGAGAGAGAGAGAGAGAGAGAGAGAGAGAGAGAGGATGACAGCCTCGGTAGTCAAGCTGTCTGACGATAGTTGAACATCCCCAGTGTCACATTCTTACTTTCGACAATTTCTTCACTTCATTGGTACTCCTCACAACACTGAAGATACAGTTTTTGCTGCCACTGGGACAATACAGGGGAACTGCTTGTGAGACTGCCCTCTCATGAAATCCAGTGCGATGAAGAGAGCAGGTAGAGAAATCGAATATCAGGGCATTGGAAGTGTTGTGGTGGCATTGTAGAAAGACAACAAGCCAGTGTCCATAGCATCAGACCATCGGTGTGAGTCCAACTGTGTCCAAGAGACGCTGCTTCAGTGTTGACAAGAAGCGCATCCAAGACAGTGTGGGAATTGCAAAAAATAACTGGGGGGGAAGGTTAGACGTTGATTTATGTGCAGTTTGGGTGTGAAATGTAGACTTTACTATGGGAGCCTAAGAAAGACTAGGGGGTTGAACCCCAACCCCACCACCCCGGCAATTCTCACTCTGATCCAAGACAGTTTTAACACCAATTATCCATTTTATTACGTTATTGTGTTACAATGTAATTTCATGCATGTTCAATATTTCACATGCTGTTAGTAGCCTATTGGCCCAATGTTCGTAAAACGAACATATGCAAATTTGCATATGTTATTTGAGAATAGTCAAAAACATAATACATACGTTCAAACATTGCCATCAAGGCCCCAATAATTATCACAGATCATAAAAAATTTTTTTAATAAAGTTTTGGTCCAGAACGGGTTAAGCTAACCATGGGCCAGCCATGCGTATGAAGTGCTAGCGACTTCATTTTCTTAGCCTCCGCTTATGCTCTGAATGAATGAATGAATGAATGAATGAATGAATGAATGAATGAATAAATGAATGAATAAATGAATAAATGAATAAATGAATGAATGAATGAATAAATGAATGAATAAATGAATGAATGAATGAACGAGGCTTCTAACCGTTGTCACAGCTTGGCCCAGCGTATCCAGGGAAACAGCGGCAACTTCCGCCCACGCACTCTCCCCTACCATGGCAACCAAGTGCACAGTCATCACTAACCGGGTCTGCAAAAGATTCAAAGCAACAGCAAAAATGCATATGAGATGAAAAATATCAATGCAGAAGGATTTTAAATGAAAAAATATAATCCCAAATACTCTCGGTCTGTATCTCTCTCTCTCTCTCTCTCTCTCTCTCTCTCTCTTTCTGTCACTGTCTCTGTCTGTTCTTGTGTTCTGCTGCAAGATTTCGAGCGACAAAATACAATGGAACACGACAGACACAGAGGCATGGAAAGAAGCACAGTGATATTTAAACTAAGGGTGGTCAACGATTAAAATTTTTAATCGAAATTAATCGCACGATTAAAATTTTTAATCGAAATTAATCGCACGATTAAAATTTTTAATAACGCTTTTTAACGCATGTCACAATTGATAACAAGTAAAACTACTCTACCGACTCTGAGTAGTTACGGTGAATATGCTCTATATAAATACTTGCAGTCAATAAACAAAAACCAAGCATGCTTTTACTACTCATTTTTACATTTCAGTTTTTACTTTAA
This sequence comes from Aporrectodea caliginosa, assembly GCA_020284085.1. Classification (NCBI taxonomy): domain Eukaryota; kingdom Metazoa; phylum Annelida; class Clitellata; order Crassiclitellata; family Lumbricidae; genus Aporrectodea; species Aporrectodea caliginosa. The sequence continues at coordinate 97,550 of JACEVL010001037.1, forward strand.
AGTTTAAAGGTTAATCTGAGTGGTTCTATCGAGAATTGTTTTAGCGCATTTATAGAAATAATTTGGCGCAGTGACAATAGCGTTAACTGCGTTAAAAATTTAATCGCGTTAATTAATTAACGCATTAATCGCGTTAATAACGCGTTAAATGCCCAGCCCTAATTTAAACCAACAGCTTGAACTGAAGAACTGAACTCTGCAAAACTCTAAACAGAAATTCTTGTTGTAAAGACGTTCTGTTTATAAAAATGTCTGCCATTTGAAATTTTTTATTGATATGAAAACTGGGGCAAAGTTATCAGATCTTGATTACAAGTAGGTGTAACTCAGTAAACAATTACATACATCTTGATTACAAATAGGTGTAAGTGAATAAACTATTATACAAATCTTGATTACAAGTAGGTGTAACTGAGTAAACTATTACATACATCTTGATTACACATAGGAGTAACTGAGTAAATTATTACATACATCTTGATTACAAGTATTTGTTACTCAGTAAACTATTACATACATCTTGATTACACGTAGGTGTAACTGAGTAAAAATTACATACATCTTAATTACAAGTAGGTGTAACTGAGTAAACAATTACATACATCTTGATTACACGTAGGAGTAACTGAGTAAACTATTACATACATCTTAGTTACAGGTAACTGAGCAAACAATTTCACACATCTTGATAAAAACTTCTTGGCTAATGTTGCATCTGCAAATGGATTTAACAGATCCGAGGTCCTGAGAAGCTTTTACTCTTTCAAATTGTTTATTTATTTATCCACCATAAGTTGCCTCTCTATCTTAGCGGAGTGATTTACTGGCTATTTACCTGATTACGGCTTGGTTTAGGGGCGCCATCGGTTGAAGCCTTGTGCATAAGACACCCATGAGACAGAGGTAACTAATTACAATTACAATTACTGTTAACAACCTGGCACAATGAAGGCAAACAAAACACACTAATTGGGCAAAATGCACCTGTACCCTAGGAGCAAATGGAAATATCATTCAAACACCAAGAGATAATACAGCAGACAATGCATCAGAAAACAAAAGATTGTGCAGACAGACTGACGACAGCCAGCCAGACAAGAAAGCATACACACAACAATACACACACACACAATCAAGAAAGACGGGAGACTATTGAACAGACGTAAAGAATTACATACAATAGCATCGAGCCATTTAGGAACACACACACACGGGAGAGTAATGCAGCCGAAGAGAAAGAGGAGGATGAAACAGAATACCGGGTTCCTTTGAACAGCAGATGCAGAAAAGGAATCGGAGACAAAAACGGTTCTTTTATGAAGACATGAAAGCATCCAAAGTTGCAGCAGCAGAAGCAGCAGCATTGGGATAGGCAAATATGGAGATGTGAGGGAGAGAAAGAAACGAACGCCGTGAGCTCAAGAACTGAATATATCGACGGACAATGGCAGCGATTTGCGGCGACAGAAAGCAAGGAGCACAGCAGACAAAGAAGCGTGGAACAATAAAACTACATATTGACATACAGAACAGACAGTGATTCAGGCAGGCAGGCAGACAGGCAGGCAGGCAGGCAGGCAGGCAGACAGACAGGCAAGCACGCGGGCATTCAGGCCTTAAGGCAGGCAGGCAGGCACTCAGGCAATCAAACATTCAGACAGGCAGGCGTTCGGGCAGGCATTCAGACAGGCATTCAGACATTTAGGCAGGCATATAGGCAGGCATTCAGACAGGCATTCAGACAGGCATTCAGGTAGGCATTCAGGCATTTAGGCAGGCATTCAGACAGGCATTTAGGCAGGAATTTAGGCAGGCTTTCAGACAGGCATTCAGGTAGGCATTCAGGCATTTAGGCAGGCGTTCAGACAGGCATTCAGGTAGGCATTCAGGCATTCAGACAGGCATTCAGACAGGCATTCAGACAGGCATTCAGGCATTCAGGCATTTAGGCAGGCATTCAGACAGGCATTTAGGCAGGCATTCAGACAGGCATTTAGGCAGGCATTCAGACAGGCATTTAGACAGGCATTCAGACAGGCATTCAGACAGGCATTCAGGCAGGCAGGCATTCAGACAGGCATTTAGGCAGGCATTCAGACAGGCATTTAGGCAGGCATTCAGACAGGCATTTAGGCAGGCATTCAGACAGGCATTTAGGCAGGCATTCAGACAGGCATTTAGGCAGACTTTCAGACAGGCATTCAGGTAGGCATTCAGGCATTTAGGCAGGCGTTCAGACAGGCATTCAGGTAGGCATTCAGGCATTAAGGCAGGCATTCAGACAGGCATTCAGACAGGCATTCATACAGGCATATAGGCAGGCATTCAGACAGGCATTCAGACAGGCATTCAGGTAGGCATTCAGACAGGCATTTAGGCAGGCATTCAGACAGGCATTTAGGCAGGCATTCAGACAGGCATTTAGGCAGGCTTTCAGACAGGCATTCAGGTAGGTATTCAGGCATTTAGGCAGGCGTTCAGACAGGCATGCATTTAGCTAGGCATTCAGTCAGGCATTCAGACATTTAGGCAGGCATTCTGCATTCAAGCAGGCATTCAGGCATTCAGACAGGCATTCAGGCAGTCATGCAGACAGAGGGGCATGCAAGCAGGCAGAGAATGCTACACACCATGAAACACAGATTACAGGAAAGAAGTAGACAGCCGAAGAAACGTACACGCCAGCAGGGGGCAACAAGAAGTAAGACAACAAAAACTCGTGAACTGCAAAACCAAACCAACAAAAACACCGACTCGACGACGTGCAGCTTAAACAAAAGCCAGTCTTCACAGCACGACAACGTACAGACAACAACAACGACAACGAGACAACGAAAGCAGGCAGAAGAAGAAGAAGAAGAAGAAGAGGACGAAGACCGACCCTGCTTCGTGAGCGTGAACGCCACCCGCTGAGCCCTGCCGCCGTCGTTGTATACGAAGATGTACCAGACGCCCGACTGGATGAATCTGACGAACGTTGCGTCTTTCGTCCGGTAGGCGGCCGCCGCCTTCTGCCGGTCGCCATGGCAACACACAATTAGGCCACACAGTCAATTACACGGATTGAGTGAAGCAGTTAAGTAATTAGAGAGTCCGCGGGGAACGGAAGTGATTAGGCACGCGAGGAAGAAGAAGAGGAAGATGAAGACGAAGAGGAAGGGGAAGAGGAAGGGAAGGGAAGAGGAAGGGGAAGAGGAGGAAGAAGAAGAGGCAGGGGAAGAGGAAGGGGAAGAGGAAGGGGAAGAGGAAGAGGAAGGGGAAGAGGAAGAAGGGAAGAGGAAGGGGAAGAGGAAGGGGAAGAGGATGGGGAAGAGGGAAGGGGAAGAAGAGGAAGAGGAAGGAAGAGGAAGGCAGAAGAGGAAGAGGAAGAGGAAGGGGAAGGGGAAGAGGAAGAGGAGGAAGAAGAGGAAGGAGAAGGGGAGGAAGAAGAAGAGGAAGATGAAAGGGAGGAGGAGGAAGAGGAAGAGAAAGGGGAAGAGGAAGAAGAGGAATATGAAGACGAAGAGGAAGGGGAAGAGGAAGGGAGGAGAAAGGGGAAGAGGAAGGGGAAGAGGAGGAACATAAAGATGAAAGGAAGGGGAAAGAGGAAGGCGAAGAGGAAGAGGAGGAAGAAGAAGAGGAAGAAGAAGAGGAAGGAGAAGAGGAAGGGAAGAGGAAGAAGAGGAAGATGAAGACGAAGAGGAAGCTGAAGGGGAAGAGGAAGGGGAAGAGGAAGGTTGTTTTGCAACGGATCGATCGATTGAAATGCGGGCACTGCGGGGCATCTGGTCAAATTGACTCAGCCAAACAGGGAAATGGAAGAATTAATGCGAAGGTAACGCGGCGTGTCTCCAGTTTGGCGTCGCCGTCTCTGGCTATCTGGCTGTGTGACACTGCGATGCGCGCTTGCGTGCGTGTGCATGTATGCTTGTGTTTGTGCGCATGTGTGCGTGCTCGCGTTTGTGCAATGCTTTGGGTATGTGCATGCTTGTGTGCATTTATGTATGCTTGTGTGTCTACGTATGTGTGTATATATGTGTGTATGTGTATGTATGTGTATGTGTCTGTATGTGTGTATGCGTGTGTGTATGTGTGTATGTATGTATGTATGTATGTATGCTTGTGTGTCTACGTATGTGTGTATATATTATATGTGTGTATGTGTGTATGTATGTGTGAGTATGTATGTGTGTGTATGTATGTGTGTATGCATGTGTGTGTATGTGTGTATGTATGTATATTTGTATGTACATGTATGTAAGTGTGCATGTATGCGTGTATGTATGTATGTATGTGTGCATGATTGTATGCGTGTATCTACACACTTGCTAAATCGCCTTTCAAGTGACTCACAAACGCTCAGTGTCCATATGTATTAATGCCTGTGGATATTTGTATGCATGTGTGCACCTCTGTGTATGTATGTCTGGCATTGTCTGCCTATGCTTGCGTACTCATGCTTGTGAGCCTTCGTATGTGCAGATGTCCACGTGTGTCTCTGTGACCCTCTCCGTCCGTCTACTTGTATGTGTGCATCTCCCTATGTGCCATCTCCCGTCTTCTTCGTTCGTCGTAATTTCATCAGTTGGCAATTGTTGGAACGTCTGTCGTCCATCTGTCCAACATTTTCGCTGCTCATCTCATCAGCGTTGTCCAATCAAACAGAACGACGTCGGGGGCTTAACGGGGTTCTTAGAAGCAAAAGCAGCTACATAAATGCCCGCTTACGTCACGTGACTAAACCTAAAGTATCTCGGGAAAGTCTCTTAGTCGTGGTCGGATCAATCGTTTGTCTTGAAGTGGCGCTTTGTAATAATTGCGATTCTATAATTACAAAGAATCGTTAGCAGAAGTGGTTAAAGGAGAAATACCAAACAACCGGTTAAACGGCTGCTATCATGGGCGTATTTAGGGGCGGGGTTCACAGGTTCAAACCCCGAAATAAATTGTCGAAATTGTTTATATGCTTTTATTTGCGAAATACAAGAAAACTTAAATTTTGCGACCACATCCAATGGAAACCCACCCCCTGTAAGCTAAAACCCCACCTGAAATTTTTTCTGCCTAAGCCCATGGCTGCCATTTACTGATTACTTATACACTGGGTATACCGCGATAGACTCTCAACAGACTCTGAACATCCATGTCATCTTCAGCTGTCGACGGGAATCCGTTGGTTGGTTCCTCGTCTGTGCGTGGGCTCGCCACTGGTGACTCTCTCAGCTTACTGTGCATTGTTTGCTAACTGATGTAATATTTTCGTTTACAAAAACACTTAAAATCACAATAGAGCGCCTCTGAGTAGGTTTCTCGAAGATGCGCTATATAAATGCTCAGGGATTTCTCTTCTCCTATTCCTCCTCCTTCTTCTTCTTAATTACGACAATTATCATTGTCAGTATAGCAAGCTACTTCAAGGATGATTTAAACGGTCAAACGCCACGAGTTATATAGTAGGTACATTTTAAACTGTTTTAAAATCACATAAAGGCTGTTGTCCCTCTGAATAGCTAGGCCTACTTCTTCGTTCTCCTCCTCTTTGTTCTATACTACACAGGTGTTTTACATTACAATATAAAAAACTCAGCATATAGCCCACAGCTGCTTCTTCTTTCTCCTCTTCCTCTCTTTGTTCTGTACCATACAAGTTTACCATTATAATATAACATAAATAGGCCTACACTGCATGACTAGCACAGCATCCCTGAAACAACAATCCAGCATCCTTCACAAGTCGCAGCAACCGTCAGGTCCCAGCCTCTCATCACGAAGCATCCCCGCATCTTCATCCTTCGAATCAGCATCATCACAACAACTCCAACACAATCACAAACGGCACAGCATCGAAGAAACGGCCATGCATGGAAGGACGGACGGACGGACGGACGGACGGACGGGCGGATCGAAGCAGGGGCGGTTTGGATCAGCACCGCAGGGAAAGAAGGGGCTGGATTTTTACATCCACATTAATGAACTCGTTAAAAGCTCTGGCCCCTGATCAACCACTTATTGATCGATGCCTCGGTTCAGTCCCTCTCCGTCCGCGGCATCCCCTGTCGCTCCGGAACAGTTACGCGACTTGTACGCCGCCGCCGCCATTAGAAAATTGCTTTTCCAAGCGTTTTTCCAAATTGCCATCGCCGCCGCCAATGCCGCTGCTCGGTTCTGCCGCGAGTCTCCGGTTTTCCTATCGATCTGCCGGAATCTGACGGACTGTCTCTCGCTCCGTCTCGTTCCGTCGTTGATTCCGATCGGAGGGATCCTGATGGGAAAGTGCAAATCCGGCTTTCTGGGCATGCACGACCGGTAAATATTATACGCGACAGAAATCTACCGGTATTGACGCAAGGAAATCAGCGGCGAGATTTGTCATATTATTTATTACTATGCATTTATTTGGCGGCACTATCTAACGACCAAGCATCAATCGATGGCGCTGAGCAATTGTCGGCGAAGGACTTGCTCGTGGTCCTACAGAGCAAGCATTTCAGGGGAGGCTCAAATCCGTAGTACTCGCCGCGTTACAAGGCGTTTGGCCATCGGTGGGAAGGTGAGACGGCGAGGGAGAGGACTGGCCACCCGCCTTTGCATGCCGACTGCCGAGGCTGAGAAAATGAAGTTGCTAATATTAACCGGCTACCGTGTCCGACAACATTCCTCTCCTTTGCAACGACTTATGATTAGCGACATTGAAGCTAATTACTGCCAATTACTTGCATTGCACTGTTCTCTTTAGCCGGGGTTGAGTCGGGAGCGCTTCTGAGTAGATAATCTTGAAGGGGCGCTATATAAATCTCTGAAATGAATGAATGAATGTATTTTCGTTTCTGTAATCAATAGCGGCAGAGACAGAACGTTGCTTCTTTACATGTGTTTAGGTTTGATTGTTAGGTTTATAACGTTAAGTTTTACACGATATTATTGCTCTATTCTCTGGTAATTATCTTTATATTGCATTTTTTTATATAAAACTTCTTTAATTACTAATTACCCAGCTACAGGCGCGTACCCAGAAAAAACTTTCGGAGGGGTTTAAGTTTTCGGAGGGTGTTTCCATGGTAAATAATTTTTGGCGTATTTTTCTACATTTTTATTTTATTATAACAGACTGACAGTAATGCATTTATTGGGGCTAATTATTCATATATGACATAATGACAATGAAAAACGATGACTACCATTACCGCAAAGTCGGTGGACCTTTCCTGGCGTCGCTCCATTGATGTTGCCACCAATCTCTCTCCGTCAATGACGTTGAAGAAGTTGTACTGCGCATGCGTGGGGTGTGTGCCTTTTCGACCGTACACACCGATGAACGAGCCTCGGGGAACGGAGAGGTTGAACTTGATGGAGCCATCGCTCGACTGGTAGAAACTCGTCCTCTGGAAGTCGTAAGGAGCAATGTCAAGGTCGAGCGTCCGACCTAGTTGATACTGGGTGACTATCACAGATGGCGGTCCCGTTGATGAAGAATCTAACAACGGCAGTTCACACCATTGACACTTCCACATAAACAAATATTTCAGTTGCTAAGGTTAAAGGTAATTACTTCATGTTTAAATTCCTCAGTTTACTTCTAAGGGGTGCGTGTAACTGTAGTGGTTTGCGTGCTGGACTGTCAATCGAGAGGTCGGGGCTCAAATCCCCGTCAGGGCAGAAATTTGGTTCGAGAGTTCTGCTCCACCTGCATCACTAGCCAACTCAGTTGTGAGTAAACTGACCGCGTACACTGTCGGTGGGAAGATGAGACTGCGGAGGAGAGGAATGGTCACCCGCCTTCATATGCCGAGGCTCAGAAAGCTAAAAGTATTAATAATAATTCATACTCATGGCTGCACAACAGAGTTAGTTAGTTTAACGGCTTCGTTTTCATCCTCATAGACCACAATGATAATAACAAGGTTGGAAAAATCGAGTAAAACGTTAAGAGGTATATAACACAGCAGTACGTATAACGGTTTAAGAACACTTAATATAGCACATTTTCAGGAACTCACTAAGTCGTTGTACCTATGACTATCTCTAGATTTATACTGGATTCCCCCAGCAGATTACACTAGTTTTTATCGCCTACAGGCTACAGCCAAGTAGGTATTATGATAATGATTCTGTATAGGAGTCATAGACTAGATTAAAAAGAGTCGCAAACCTCTCCTTGAAGTCCCGTGGGAGGCGTTTGGATAATAGGCATCCGTTAAGTAGACATCAGTGTCGAGATGCCAGGAAAGATTGTAAAACTTCATTGCTGAAATGTGACAGACAGTCCCGCAACATTAAAAAATCCGCTCCGCAAAACATCAATTTTTAAGGATGTAAATGAGAAGAAGAAGTAGTCCCAAGAGTGTAAGGAGAGAGTAAGCGCTCCGGGAAGTGGGATTCGGTAAACAGGTGGTTCTCTAGAGCTGGAAAAAGTCCTTTCCATTAATGGAAATTTAATTCATGTTTTTTAATTATCTTCACCGCATCTCTTACGTAGACATCCACATATGCATCGTCACAAATACACCCAGCAAGAAATTTGACAAAGCAAATGTACATGTACACGGTTTCCATATGGACTCGACTCTGCTCATTTTTCAATGAACTGATCGGGCGGGATCCTTCACTATACCGTTACCCGTTTGAATCGGTTCCACGCCATTTAAGTTCCCCAAGTACGGACTATGCAAGACCAACTGCATAGCCTCGACCCTGCTCGTTTTTTAATGATTTCGTCTGGCGAAATCCTTCACCACCGCTGGCCATTTGGTTGGGTGACACGCCATTAAATGTTCCGGTCTACGGACCGTATTAGCCCGAGACTGAAATCTCTACAATAAGCCGGCGTCGGTATAGACGAGCCGACATTGTCACGAATAGGGGCGTCTTGACGTGCGCTCTTAACAATGTAGCAAAAACTGGGTCAGTAAGACTCTAAGGATAATTACAGAGAAGACGGTCAAGACTCGAAGATGGTAAGAAAAGAAGAAAAAGAAGCCAATTAGGAGGTGACAACTATGGCAGTGAAGTCTTAGTGACCGACTACTCTCTTTTATTATCATGATTATCTTCTGTAGTAAATGACATGGGATTACCATGTAATCAATAGCATATTAGTTCAATCCTGTATCAGGGCTACCACCACCACCACCACCACCACCACCACCACCACCACCACCACCACCACCACCACCACCACCACCACCACCACCACCACCACCACCACCACCACCACCACCACCACCACCACCACCACCACAGCATAAACCCCGTAACTTCATACCTAGAAGGTAGGCGACGATGGCTGTAAGTAGAACGATGAGACAGAGTAGAACGAGAGAGACGCATTTCCAGGTGCCATGGCAGACGAGGTGCTTCTTCACCTGGTAGCTGGCTGAGCTGAACTGCGAATAGTCGCGGAAGTCGTTGTGGACCGACGGATAGGTCGGAAGAGTGGCCACGAGGGTCGCGTTCGGGTTAAACGTCACGTTTTGCCTGCTGATACAGAAGACACACCGTCTAAGAGTCACCGTTTCGTCATCGTCATCGTCGTCATCATAATGGTAGTCGATTGTTGTGATTGTTACAGGCAGAGGAGTCACTGTGACAGAGAAAGAAGGAGAGACAGCAAAGAGAAACAGAAGGTAGGACGACGAGAGAGAGAGAGAGAGAGAGAGAGAGAGAGAGAGAGAGAGAGAGAGATGATTATAGAGATAGAGATGGATAGAGAGACAGAGACGGAAGCAGAGAGTGAGCAAGAAAGAGAGAAAGGGAGAGACAGACAGAGTGAGATAGAGAAGAAAAGTCTAAGAGAGAGAGACAGAGACAGAGACAACAGTCAGACTGAGAGAGAGAGAGAGAGAGAGAGAGAGAGAGAGAGAGAGAGAGAGAGAGAGAGAGAGAGAGAGAGAGAGAGAGAGAGAGAGAGAGAGGACTCAGAGGAGACAGAGACAGATACAGAGACAGAGACAGAAACAGAGACAGATACAGACAGAGAGACAGACAGAGACAGACAGAGACAGACAGAAACAGGGAGAGACAGAGACAGAGAAAGTGAGACGTTCCTGCACGTCTCTCACCTGATTCTAACTGAAGACCCACCTGTGCATTGTGAGGGTTCCAGCATGCACGCTTGCACGTGGGCGTGTCTGCATGCATGGTCCAAGAGCAAATACACGCGAACAGCAATCAATAATTCTCGACTGTTACAATTACATTACATTAGAAGAAATCTATCGGCACATCAAACGCTTTTCCTAATTCATCAAGTGCAGAATAAGCGATCATCGTAGACGCTGCACCTCGCTGAGTGAATGGAGAAACCGCTGAAGCAAGAAATTGCCATGAAAATATACCCGTTCAGAAAGAACAATCGCTTCTGCTATGATCGATCAATCATTTAGAGGCCTTAACAGAGTGAGACAGAACAGGGTATACACCGAGTAAAACCCGTAACAAAAACATCTGAGGATAAAATGAATAAAAGAGCCGTTGATAAGACCTAGCTCTTAATTATGAATAATATTATTGTTATTATTATAGCTCTTAATTAAGAATAATATTATTGTTATTATTATACAGTCATTAAGCACCGCTATATATTGTGGGGCGCGGTGGTGTAGAGGTATGTTCGGTGCCTTGCAGCCGGAGGGTTGCGGGTTCGAATCCACCTCAAGCCGCCGCGTAGGGACCCTGAGCAAGTCCTTCCCTCGCAATTGCTCATGCGCTTCGGCGTGAAACTCCGATTCAGTGTCCGCGCTGTATTCGGGAGCGCCTCTGAGTAGAAATCTTGAAGGGGCGCTATATAAATATCTGAAATGAATGAATGAATGAATATAATATCCAGGCATAAATGGATGGTGCAATTATGAGCGAAGGATTTGCTCAAGTTTCCTACACAGTGACCTTCTCAGTTGAGATTCGAACTCATGTCTCATACTCTCGGCCTTACAAGGCAGGCACTCTAACCAATCGACTACCGTGTTCCACAAGAAATGGATGCAATAACAAATGGGAAACGAAAAAAATACAAATTGACAAGAAAAACGTTTCCACGTAAAAAAGAGAAAAACAAAAACATTAAGTAAAATGCAAATAACAGAAATACACAAGCGACCAGGCCTGCAATGAATTTAATTTCTCTTGCATGCATGAATTTTCAATAGATCTATGTATTATGCTAGCTCCTAACCTGGAAAGGGAATATGATCACCATGTCAAAATACATGCACGTGGCTTGCTCAGCTGCTATAGAATGAAACGAGTGTCTCACCAGAGTTAAATAAACATGGAAAACACGTATGCGGCTCAAGCTCCTCAGTTTGTCCCTTCCACAGTTTCGCTAGCGCCTATTATTCGACAGTAATTTCACTTTTTCGGGTCGGGAGCGCCACTGCTGAGTTCTTTCCTTGAAGTGGTGCTTCATAAATGTCAGATTACAATTACAATTACAATGTGACCTGGGGACACAGTCTCCGTTTTGAGACACAGGTTTGGTTAGACAGCTCACCATGTAAGGCAGAGAGCACAGGTTCGAACCTTCTCCTCTACGTACGAGCAAGTGCTGTATACACGCAACTGCTCAGCGCCATTGATTGATGCCTGATAAATTTATGAGTTATAATAATAATAATAATAATAATAATAATAATAATAATAATAATAATAATAATAATAATAATAATAATAATAATAATAATAATAATAATAATAATAATAATAATAATAATAATAATAATAATAATAATAATAATAATAATAATAATAATAATAATAATAATAATGTCTGGAATGGCCTCGTCTGGGAAACACGTCTGTTTTCTGTCGCACAGGATTTTATCTCGTTTTCACGTTTTCACTATTCTTTCCAGTCTTTCTGGAAACGTTGGTTTGTTTTAATCACTTCCGTGGTAGAGAGGGTTGTTTTCGAAACGAAATTTCCCGTTCTTTTGGTTGGTTTTGGTTCATGCATTTAGTCGCCTTGTTCGTCCACATTTCACAGTCTATAGACACGCCCACCCGTTCAGGGGCGGTCTGTTTACATTCGCACACCTGGTTTTAATTAGGCTCGTGTTTAACGTAGACTTGGTTCTGACCATAACACGGTGTTCGTAAATGTTTCTTTCCAACTAGCTTTTGAGTGAACTTTTACAATCCGTATTCCGAGCGGTTGACTTTCGTCCTGCTTTTGTCGCCGGAAAACCATTTCTTTCGGTTTGTTGGTTCTGTCTTCTGAGACACATTTTCGGTATGTCAGTGTTCAGAGTTACCGGTACTATATTAGATCGTGCTGAGTAGGAATAGTTAGGCCACACAAATTCATTTTTTCCATTTATTAGTTCTTTCTTCTGAGACAACGGACTCCGAACTATTTTGATAGGTCAGTTTAAAGGGTTATAATTTAGATCACGCAGAAATTAATAACAGACTAGGAGCAGATTAAATAGGATTAAGTAGGATTAAATAGGCCATACAAATGTGATGTCTCAGCGAGTCAAACTACCTAAGGCTAAGGGCAACTGCAGCCACTGTCTGGCTTCTAGACAACTCCATCAGAAAGACGGCCTGGTTCATTTGCATGGTCCCAGAAACAACCCATGCCCCGGCTCAAACCGCCCACCACTGGAGGCACGGGACGGAAACGGAACCACCCGGGGGGAGAGGGCCAGCGATGGGGCTGACGGGGCTGGTGGTGACGACCGGTCACGGGCGCCCGACGATGTTCCTGAGGTTCTGCAGGATTCGCGGGGGACGAGTGCTGACGGGGACCCAGGTGAAGGTATGTCGCACCCGAAGGGCAAGGGGCCCCTCCTCAAGCATATATGCAAGGGAGCCCGCCAGGCTTGCGCTCAAGCCCTGACTGCCACCTTACAAGACATATGCAGGACACCCCGGTCTCCTTCTGTATGGAAGAGCTTGCTCGTCTTTGCACCCACCATCTTTGCCCAACCAACCAGGGCTGGAAAGAGACGCAGCATGACAAAAACTCTCAAGGACAGGACTGACAAATGGCGGCTGGACCCCACACAGGAGCAGGACGATCACCCGACCGCTATCGGTCGAACGGGCCGCTTGAGTCAATCGGAGGCCCTTCTGGCCGCTGTCAATTCCAAATTGGAAGATGGCAATATTAGGGCCGCGGTCCGCATTCTGTGCGAGGGGGCCAGCCAGCAGCCCCCAACGAGCAAAACCTCAAGTTATTGCAGGAGAAACATCCACACGACCCCTGCCCTGAGGCTCTCAGGGGTTTACCTGACCCGGCATCGACGGTGGCGTGGCAGGTGTCTGTGGGTGAGGTGTTGGAGGCGATTCGCTCCTTCCCGGTCGGTTCAGCCGGGGGCCCTGATGGCTTCAGACCCGGGCACCTTCTGGACCTGGTAGGACATAATGAACCGGCGCTGCCGCTTGTCGAAGCCCTAACCGATTTTGTGAACCTGCTCCTACGTGGCGAGTGTCCGCCCGAGGTCAGACCCATATTGTTTGGAGGTAACATGATTGCCCTCAACAAAAACTCGGGTGGTTTGAGGCCAATAGCAGTTGGTTATGTTTGGAGAAGGCTGGCGGCCAAATGCGCCAACAAATATGCAGTGGCTAGGCTTTCATCTCACTTCGCTCCGCTCCAGTTGGGTATTGGGGTGCCCGGTGGCTGTGAGGCCGCGGTTCATGCGACGCGTCGATTCGTCAATGGGATGCGCAGCGATCAGGTTTTGGTGAAATTAGATTTCACCAATGCTTTCAATACCTTAAGGCGCGACGTCATGCTGGACTCGGTCTTTCAGACCATTCCTGAAATTTACCCTTTTGTCCATCAGGCATACTCGGCCCCGTCCGTACTCGGATTTGGTCATCTCTCCCTATCATCACAGATGGGCCCGCAACAGGGGGATCCTCTGGGCCCCCTGCTTTTCAGTTTACCACTGCAGCCCACACTGCGTTCGCTCGGCTCTAGCCTTAAGATCGGATTCCTTGACGATCTGACACTCGGGGGTGATCTGGACATTGTGACCAGGGATGTTTTGACAGTTGCGGGGCTTGGTCCATCTATGGGTCTCCATCTGAACTCCAGTAAATGTGAGGTCTTTCAGCCGGATGCCAACCTTGTTTTGCCGCCGCTCCTGTCTGGATATAGCCGAGTCGAGGCTGATATGCTGGCGTTACTGGGGGCCCCACTTTTCACGGGAGGGGCGCTGGATGTGGCCTTGGTTGCCCATTGTGACACGCTTCAACGGGCTCTGGAGAGACTTCGCCAGTTACCATCACAGAACGCACTGATTTTGCTTCGTTCATCGTTTGGCGCGTCGAAGCTGAGTTACCTCCTCCGTTGCTCCCCTTGTTCTGACCATCCTGCCCTCGGGACGCTGGACGGGCTGATGCGATCGGGCCTTGAGTCCATTGTAAACTGCACCCTGAATGACATCCAGTGGTTGCAGGCCGCGCTTCCCATCAGAGATGGTGGCCTCGGCTTACGTAGAGTCGTTTCGCTGGCTTCATCCGCCTACTTGGCTTCAGCCGCATCGACTCTCGAGCTCCAGGCAGCCATTCTCGCGGCTTGCGCTGCGATGCCGGATCAGTTTATGACTGAGTTACTGAGTGCGCGGCAGGACACCTTGCCGACCACAATGTGCCCCCTACCGGTCAGACAGAGCGTCTGGGACCGGCCCTTAATTGAGAGAGATAGGGCAGATATCGGCCGTAGCTCTGTTGGGCTGGTGGATCGGGCCAGACTCGTCGCGATAAGCAGTCCACATTCAGCGGACTGGATGATGGCGCTCCCAATTGCCGCTTGTGGCCTGGCCCTCGACAACGAGGCAGTCCGGGTGGCGGTTGGCCTACGCCTTGGCTTGGCCTTGTGTGCCCCCCATAGGTGCCAGTGTGGGGACTTGGTCGGTTCGGAGGGCCATCACGGCTTCGTGTGTAGGAGGGCATCTGGGCGCTCTCTGCGTCACCATGCCATTAATGACATCATATGGCGCGCCCTGCTCAAGGCGGACGTCCCCAGTACCAAGGAACCAGCGGGCCTGTTTCGAGCGGATGGCAAAAGACCTGATGGGGCCACCCTCATACCATGGATGGGAGGGAAGTACCTGGCTTGGGACGCAACGGTCGTCCACACTTGTGCGGCCTCTTACATCGCAGCCGGCTCGGTCGGACCCGCTTCAGTGCAGGCGGCCAACCGTAAGATCCAGAAGTACCAGGGGCTTCCTACATCTCATCTGTTTCAGCCCGTGGCCATCGAGACTTTGGGCCCGTTCAATCCTTCGGCTCTGGAATTCATAGGTGAACTAGGCCGTCGTATGTCATTCGTTGGTGGCGACAGACGCGAGACATCCTTTCTTTTCCAACGTCTGTCTGTTTGCGTCCAACGCTATAACTTGGTCGCATTCAACGGCACTTTTCCTGCAAACCCTGAAGACGAGGCCTGACCCTCCAGACAAATTTCCTGCTCCTTATAGCAATTTTTCATAAATCCTGAGGGATCCTTGATACCTCGGGTAAAAAAAAAATAATAATAATAATAATAATAATGATGATGATGATGATGATGATGATGATGATGATGATGATGATGATGATGATGATGATGATGATGATGATGATGATGATGATGATGATGATGATGATGATGATGATGATGATGATGATGATGATGATGATGATGATGATGATGATGATGATGATGATGATGATGATGATGATGATGATGATGATGATGATGATGATGATGATGATGATGATGATGATGATGATGATGATGATGATGATGATGATGATGATGATGATGACGATGACGATGACGATGACGATGACGATGACGATGACGATGATGATGATGATGATGATGATGATGATGATGATGATGATGATGATGATGATGATGACGATTATGGTGATGGTGGTGATGTTGATGATGATGATGATGATTATGATGATGATGATGATGATGATGATGATGATGATGATGATTATGATGATCCAGCGGTTCAAACCGGTGGTATTACACGGTACTTTTGCCACACTGGATCTCAACGACGACTAGGTGCCGTTCCAGACGTTTTTCTACTGTTCTTAATTAATGATCAAATTCCTGAGGTATCATAATTATCTACCTCGGGGCAAAAAATAATAATAACAATTTATCGGTACACCTAATATGTCATCCTCTTTAAAATGTCTTGCACACGGGCAATTCTCAAACTCAGGAAAACAAAATGCTAAAAACCTTTCATGAATTTAACATCCTCTTGTAGTTAGTTAAATTCATTAATTTAAAAAAATTATTATTAATAGATAGCTCGGTTTAACTTCGCCACTGTTTGCTTTCTGACAGTGCCAGTCCCAAGCCTGGATAAAGGAGGCGGGCGACGCCAATGATCTTTGTTATCACACAGTGTCGTTAAACTGAAACTACTACTACTAGATATCTCGGTATCTCGATAATCTTCGGTCCACATATAGTCATCTCGATTATTCTCTCCACTTTGACTCAGCTGAGTCACTTGTAGTACTAGACCTAGATTCCAGTCTTTAAGGACATCTTATGGCTGTTGACATCGCCCCCTCCTTTATCCAGGCTTAGGACTGGCACGGTCACTTGGAGGAGGTTCTGCAGGGAGGGTGACGCTACCAGGTCAGACAACAACAGTCCGCTAATGTGGTTACGTTAAGACGTCATCGTTATTGGCAGGTTGACATTCGGGCGTTGTCGGAGCCAAGCGACTCCGTGACATCAGCGCAGTCCATTAATCCTGGCAGCATCGTGTTGATCTTTCTCCTTCCTGCTGCTGAGGCTGGTGACCGGATGCACGGAAGCCATCAATTCATCGTCATTCGTGGCATTTTGTTTCCCCATCGCAGGAGGAGGAGCAGGATTTTTAACTCTCGTCGGCAGATTCCTTAAATTGGGTTAGGCAAACTGAGAGATCACCATAAGCACACAGATACATACATGTACAGAGACACACCTACAGACACACACACATGCACACACACACACACACACACACACACACACATGCAGAATTACAGATACACACCCATACACACAGAGACACATACACACACAGATACACACACACACACACACACACACACACACACACACACACACACACACACACACACACAGACACACACGCACACACACAAACACACACACTGACAGTCACTCACCTCTGTGACCACATGGGAAAATCATTGACCTTAATAATTTCTGCCCGCTTAAGCAAAATCTCAGGCTCTGCTGTTTCCTTCGACAAACTGTCTCTCCTTGCCCGTGACCTCGGGAAAATTCTTCATCCCTCTCTGCAGTTGCGTGACTTGCGTCAAGCTTACCTTTTTAGCAAACTTCCTTTTGTCTCTGTTGCGTTAAGTTCCCTTTGAACAAAATCTCTGGCTCAATCTTTTGCATTTTAGACATATATAAGCTTTCTTATACTAAGAAGAACAGCACTCCCTTAAGGCAGCCATGAGACAGCCATGGGTCTGAAGTGTTAGCAACTTCATTTTCTCAGCCTCTGCATATGAGGGCGGGTGGCCAGTCCTCTCCCTCGCCGTCTCATCTCCCGACCGACAGTGTAGAGTCACTGTACTCACTATAGTTGAGTTGGCTAGGGGCACAGGTGGGGCTGAAATCTCGAACCAAATTTCTGCCTTGGCGGGGATTTGAACCTTCGACCTCCCGATTGACAGTCCAGCACGCTAACCAGTACACTATCGAGCACCCCTTATATTAAACTTTAGCTACAATTTTTTTACCCCATTGGTCACCTTTAGCAAAACCTCTGGCCCTATCAGTCTTAACCAATAATATATCTGCAGTAATGTGGTTTTATGCATTTAACAATTTAACATGAAATTCAACAATATTTCCTCACTGGTCTCATTCATATTGTGGCAATCGGACTTGGATCTCCACTCTGTCTCTCTGGACAACCTCTCTGACATGACTCAGCACTCGCTAATAAGCTGGTGCCATGCGCTAAGTTTTTAAGTAGCGCTCGAGCAATTTTGAGATTACGACTATGATTTATTGACAACAGTTTGCAAAAACGGTGACATAAAAATTGCTTTCCTTTTGGGTATTAACAGGTCAAGTCACACACAGCCGAGTTACGCGTATTTTCGCCGATCCCAGGAGAAAACAGCAAATATTATCGGACTAATGGAGCAATTTATCGTTTTAGCGTTCTAAATTATTCACGCATAAAATGCAATTTTAAATAGACGTTGGATTGATGACAATATAATAATTCTTGCTTAAATAGAAATTGGACTGATGAAAATAATTCTTGCGCAAATAGAAGATGGATTGATAAAAAAACTTCTTGCGTAACTAGAAGTTGGATTGACAACAGTTATCCTGGACGTTTATATTAAAATGCCATGTATACAAAATAATTTATAACGCTAAAACGATAAATTATCCTGATTAATCCGATAATATTTGCTGTACTCTCCTGGGATCGGCGAACATCCGTGTCAAGTCATACACGCTCGTGAATAAGCTGGTGCCCTGCGCTTGGCTTTCGAGTGGCGCTTTAGAAGTTTGGAGATTACGATTACACAGCCGAGTCACGCGCATTTTAATACACCGTGGTCAAAAGAACTCATGCAACATTTACAACGCAGAACAAAAAATACCAACATAGAACAGAAATATCGATGCTGCAAAATGGGGGAACGGTGGTTGGGGTGACTTACGGTTGGGAGGCATATCTTGACCAGTCATCATCCGCCTCTTTTACCATGTTGATCTGATTTTTATATCTTTCCATGTGAGCGGAAGAAACATGAAAGCAGATCACAGCCAGATGATCCGATAAAATAAAATGATTTTTCAATAGAACCATCTATGTGCTGGTCCACAAGCATTTCAATCAACAATAAGAAAATAGGGCCTTTACCATCGCTGCCAGCTTAATCTCTGGCTCTATTACAATCATAATCTCCACCATGGTTGCCAGTATAATCTCTTCCACTTGTATACCAGACATAAATCTCTGCCACCGAGACCGAGACATGGGGTCTCTGCCACGTCTACCATCATAGATCGAGACCACTTCTACCAGGTCGAGACAGTCTCGAGACAGTTCAAAACCAGTGAAATGCACATTGGACCCAAGTCTACCAACAATTTCTCTACAACTTTTCATAAGTCTAATACAAGGGTCATAGTCACTGAAATCATCATAATCTCTGAATTGTATAAACTATAAAGAAATTAAATATTTCAGCCATTCTGAAATCTTCTAAATGATTCTAAAATTTAAACCAACAAAATTCATAGGCCCTAGGCCTATTAGCGATTTAGCGACATAAGTCAATCACTCACCTTGAGAAACTAGATGTTGTTCCAAGCTTTTCGCTTATGTTGGCTTTACACAAACGACGAACGGCATGCCATTTATTTTGTTTTTAATTGATTTCAAACTGCGTGAATGCAAATTTCACGATTTCAGGTTCTTTATAAGACATTTTAAGATATTTGGAAATTTTGGACTGAAAGTGCAAACTTAAGACTGCTTTTTTCAATACTGTTAAATCATAATACCAGAAACACCGCTTTTTAAAACTTCCTGTCTGTTTGGCACTTCCGATTAACTAGTTATCCGTTCGGCACAAGACAATTTTATAGCGCAATACTGTACGAAGTTCCGAACAAAATACAGTTTGTACGAGAACTTTGGAGACCGCTTCTACAAGAGAACTCTTCTCATTCGAGACAGTTTCCAAAAAGACAAGACTTTCGCTTCGAGACAGTTTCCAAAAGTCAAGAAATGATCTCGAGACCGAGACCGAGACCGAGACAGTGGGGTCGAGACCGACCGAGACCGAGACATCAAAAACCTGTCTCGAGACGTCTCGAGACCGAGACAGTGTCTCGAGACAATACAACTCTGGTAATCTCTACCACTTCTACCATCAAAATCTCTACCATTGGTGCCATCATAATCTCTGCCACAAATACCACCATAATCTCAGTGTAAGACCGCGCTGTGTCAACGGTGTAAGACTGCATTGTACCTACAGTAAGACTGCACTGTGCTTACAGTGTAAGACTCCACCAAGCTTACAGTGTTAGAATGCAGTAAGTTTACAGTGTAAGAATGCACTGTGCTTATGATGTAAGACTACACTGTGCTTACAGAGAAAAACTGCACTAAGCTTATAGCATAAGACTGGACTAAGCTTACAGTGTAAGAGTGGACTAAGCTTACAGTGTAAGACTGCACAAAGGTTACAATGTAAGACTGCACTACACTTACAATGTAAGACTACACTACACTTACAATGTAAGACTGCACTAAGCTTACAACGTAAACTGCACTACACTTACAGCGTCAGACTTTCCACTATATTTATAGCATTGATCCTTGTGGTGGCCCAGACTTAATCAACCCGCAAGAGATTCCTGGGCAAGTATATAATAGTGGAGCCACTACTACACCTGTGACAGATAAATAAACGGAGGCTCTACGTGTTCCGTCACTATTTATGACTGGCGACGACCTTGATTGATTGATGGATCGCTTACGGCAGACGACAATTCCCCGCCTTACAGCTCCCCCACCCTGCCCCTGCCCCACCCTGCCCCACCCTGCCCCCATTCTTCATCTACTGACGCACAAGAAATCCGTGTGTACGCGTAATTTGCCGACGTGTTTCTGAATGTGTGCATGTGTGTATGTACGTTTGTAAGTGCATATGTATGCACATGCATTTATGCACGCATGTGTGCATCTGCACATCTGTGCGTATACGTGTATGTAAGGATGTATGTGTGTATACATGTATGTATGTATGTATGTATGTGTGTTTGCATGTATGTAAGGATGCATGTATGTATGTGTGTATACATGTATGTATGTATGTATGCATGTGTATGTATGTATGTATCTATGTGTGTGTATGACATTGTATGCATGTGTTTGTGTGTATGCATGTATGCTTATTTATGTATGCATGCATGTATGCATAAGTATGCAAGTATGTTTCATGCGTGTTTGCATGCAAGTATACGTGTAAGTAAGTATGTATGTATGTATGCATGCATGCATGATTGAGCATGTAAGTATTAAAGTATGTACATACGTTTGTGTTTGTTAAGTATGTATGTATATAAGTATGTGTATATATGCATGAAGTATGTATGTACTTGATCATTTATATAGCGCCTCTACTCACCTTTCTGCAGCGGCTGCATTGATGCGAGCCTGTGCTTCATCTAAGATCCTCGTCTGTGCCACACCACCACCACCAACACCAACACCACTACCACCACCGGTCACTGCCACCTGGCAGCTAGCGGTGGTAACACCAATGGGCGGGGTGGGATCGCTGGCAGGAAGTGGCAGGACGTTCTGCCGGACCGGGACGAAGGCGCTGTCGGTGATCGACTGACGATGTTCCCTTGGGAGGCTGATGGTCCGCGGAACCGTGCGTGGGAACGTCGGAACGACCGGAGCAACGATCATGCCACCCAGGCGCTCGTCTTCACCTGCACAGGACAAGGCATCGGGAATATATGACTAGCGAAGTTTTAGTTAACGATAACTATAACTAAAACCTATCGTTAACGAAAACTTAAGGTTTCCGTTAACGATAACTATAACTAAAACCTATCGTTAATGAAAACTTAGGGTTTCGTTAACGATAACTATAACTAAATCTATCGTTAATGAAAACTTAGGGTTTTCGTTAACAATAACTATAACTAAAACCTATCGTTAATGAAAACTTAGAGTTTTCGTTAACGATTACTATAACTAGAACCTATCGTTAACGAAAACTTGAGATTTTCGTTAACGATAACTATAACTATAACTAAAACTCGGACAAAAAACGATAACGAATTAAAACGAAAACTAGGACTTTGTAGGCCTAACTATGACTAGAACTAATGCTAAGACGCGGCATACTATTTAAGAATAAGAATTTCTTTCATCAATCCAAATGTTATCACAATGAACGATTATTTGCTAGTCCACTGTAGGCAGGTAAGTTATAAGTAAGGCAAGGTAAGGGCATTGACCCAGGTTAAGGGAAGGTCAGACAAGTCAAGGCAAGTCTATACCACCAAGACTCTGTCGCTAGCCTATACCACCTACTTGGAAAGGCAAGTGAAGGCAAGCCAATAGAAAGCAAGTTTTGGTAAGGCTAGACAATGTTAGGTATGGTAAGCAATACATGGAGCTGAGAAATTTTTCAGCTTTACATCACATTTACATTTGCTAATGGAAGAATTAAGAACTGAATAATAATAGTGCCATCAAAGTATTCTGTGCAGATAAGATCTCAATAAGTGCCAGAGATGTTTATTGTTAGGAAACATCTAAAATCAGGATGCAAACCCCTTTCCTCGGACCAGACTAAATACTGTACTTTAGCTGGATGATAGTATCACTGTCAAATAACACACCAAGGGTATCATTAGGCAGAATAAACAGACGGGGCGGCCCCCGTTGGGAGCTAAATATTTATACGTTCTGAAAGAG
>JACEVL010001037.1:122500-135000 GCA_020284085.1 Aporrectodea caliginosa
ATCAAAATGTAGATAAAAATTGGAGCCGAATGATAAATAGATGGAGCCGTGGACAGAGCAGCCGCAGGACCAGCTGGAAACGATGGAAACTGCCACCAGCCATCTTAGATGACAGATCTGTGGATTTAGGACCAAAGCCACATTAATCCGACGCCAGCAGCAGGACCTTTGAAAGAGGAAGATGAGGAGTGATCCAGATGACAGGCTGTATACAGAGGCTACAGGAAGTATCACATGGCCAGCAAGAGTCAAAGAGGATGTTGCGGCTGATTCTGTTTTCCATGGTGCATTCATTCATTCGTTCATTCGTTCATTCGTTCATTCATTCATTCATTCATTCATTCATTCGTTCATTCGTTCATTCATTCATTCATTCATTCGTTCATTCGTTCGTTCACTCATCAATCATTCAATCATTCAATCATTCATTCGTTCACTCAATACGTTGGTTCGTTCATTTATTCATTCATTCGTTCATTCATTCATTCATTCATTCTTTTAATTAATTCATTCATTCGTTCATTCATTCAATCGTTCATTCGTTCACTCAATACATTGGTTCGTTCATTTATTCATTCATTCGTTCATTCATTCATTCATACTTTAATTAATTCATTCATTCGTTCATTCATCAATCCATGAATCCATGCATGCAAAGAACTTTGAAACTTATAGAATGAATGCTAGCACTTTCACTGTATAGGCTACATTTAGCAACGGCACTATGGAAATATGGGTTGACACTTGACAGAGTGAGGACGTACGACATAATTGTACAATTCCATTCTGTTATACACCAAAACTCACAGCTTTTAAGAGGAAGCTAGGAAATTGGGTTATTAAGCATGTTCGATGTTAATTTGCAGTGGTTTCAGCACATACTAAACGTTTTCTGATACACTTAAAACCCTTGTTATGTTATGTTATGTTATGTTAAAGTAAAAGATGAAAGCCGAGTAAATTATGCCTACTTCAATCATGCCGTTTTCTAATTGCCAAACAGTTAAATTAGACTCCTGTAATAACTTGTGATCATCCGTTCATACAATGAATTGTAATCATACTGCGGTCTGTCAGTTTGAAATAATAAAAACGAAGATTATTCACAATCAGTGTAACCCATTTTTCACCTGAGTGAGGAATGAGGAGATTGCCTGAAGCAGTGTGCACGAGAAAGTGAGGCTCCAAGTTCGGTTCCGGCTGCTGCTGCTGATACAGCGCCTGTTGATGCGGATGCTGTTGGTCCGTGTAGTGGGCACTCCGCCTGGGGCGCCGCTCCAACGTCTGGGTGGAGGATGTGTTCATCTTGATTTTGGGATTTCGCCTTGGAGGCACGGCTGGACCGGGAACGCTTTCCGTTGGAGGCGGTGGCGGAATCATAGGCATCAGCAACAAACCTATACGGTCGGCGGGAAACGAACAACTGATCAATACTTTTCTTATTAATTTAGCTTATTAATTAATCATGAGCACTCTCTTTGCTGGACTAATTGATGTTAGATGTAATTAAGAAATATCATTAGTACTCAAAACAATGCATAGAAAACTAGAAGAGTTCCCCCATTGGCAGGCCCTTGAATACTTGTGGCGCCCAAACATGGATTTCCACCCAATTGTTGACAGCATCACGTTCAGAAACTAAATAGCATCGATAGTATCTATGTGGCATGGAAAATATAATGAAAATTAAGATTAAAAGTTTTATTTTGAAAAGTAATAATAATAATAATAGTAATTAATAATAATAATAATAATATTTAATAATAATAATTGTAGTAGACCCGTCAGCAGCAGCAGCAGCAGTAGCAGTAGTAGCAGCAGCATCAGCAGTAATAGTAGATAGTAGTAGTAGATAGTAGTAGATGGTAGTAGATAGTAGTGCGATACTTTAATACAATTTAAACGAAGCGAAGTCACAGACCTGAGTCTTTGATCCTCGAGTAGACATTCTCTCCGATGCCACTGCTGTCCATCGTGTCCGTCGCCTGGTCATTCTGCGACTCGATGACCATCTCTTCCGGGTCACATGGGGAGTCGGAGGCACAGCTGCTCCCGTTGGCACTGATGCTGCTGCAGCTGGAAGATGGAGACTTCCGACGCGCTTCCCACATCCTTCCGGCGCCAGGCGGATGTGGAGGTGCCTCTCCCTCTCCATCGGAACCACTCAGGTAGCTGTAGAGACGATTCATCGTACTCGTTCCAGGGCTGTCGACCAACGCAGGAGGAGGACACTTCTTACTCGCCAAGTGACCTGAAAAAATGAGGCAACACGTCGACTGGATAAAGGAGCTAGATAAATGACCGATTATGTACACACTCGCACGCTCATTAATTCATTTATTAGATCGGTCATTTGTTTAATCTTTAATTTAATTTACTCAATGCTTCAGTCAGTATTTCAGTATTCAATGCTTCCATCATATATCTAGAAGTTTGTCCATCTATCCATCAATCCACCCACTCAACCACCCATCTATCTATGCATCCTAATTACCCTACCCATGCATCCATCCATGCATCCACCCTTCCATCCATCCATCCATTCATTCACACAACTTACCCAAGTTCATCCACCCATTCACACACTATACACACATTCATCTACCCACCATCCATCCGCCCATACAACCATAATTCCATCCACCCATCCATCCACCCATCCCCACTCACACACTCACCCACCCATCCACCCTCCCACCCATCCATTCATCCACACCACAGCCATCCATCCACCCATCCATCCCCATCCAGCCACATCCACATCCACCCATCTATCCATCCATCCATCCATTTATCCATCCATCCACCCACCCATCCATCATCCATCCACCCATCCATCCACATCCATCCATCCATCCCGCATATATCCATCCTCCCACTCACCCACCCACTGAAATCACCCACAATACAGACCCAAACAGACTGCCTGAGCACAGCCGAAACAGATTTGGTTACCAACGTACCAAGATAAGATGGATCAAGGTTCATTCTCGCTTCCTGTGGCCATCGTTTGCCATGCGACGTGGCAGCTTCACATCCGCCTCGAGCCACTCCACTCCTGTCCAGACAATTGTTGGGAACATCTTCTCCCTCCGATGAGCTGTACTGGCTCCCTCCTGGATAATCCCGACGCCCTCGTGAATGCAAGGACCTGGATGGCCGATCCATTGGATCCATGGCAAACGGACTCGGACCTCAGCAGAAGTTAATCCGTGCCAAAGTCTCAGAGTTTGTCATTTCCCAAGGCTGAAAAGTAACGAAATAATATACTTAAAATAGAAGTTAATTAGCAGCAAAGAAACAGCGGCACTGTCAATTTAAAACAACAAAATAAGAGGGTGAATATAACCGTCAGTTTAACATGTACACAGAGAAAGGACAAACGAATACAAGTGATTAATTTAAGTCTGTAAATGATCCCACAAGATTGAAGAAATTCTCTTAAATTAAATAAAGTTAATCAATTAAAGAATGTTAAAATAAAGTTAATAAACTAAATAATAAATTAAAGAAATAATACACCCGATATAAATTAAAAAAATAAAAAATTGCAACAACAACAAAATTGGTAAAAAGGGTTAGCAAGCACACTCAGAAAAAAAACAATCTATATACAGCTACGTATTCAGTATTGGCGTCGTTAGAGCTTTCAGCTGAAACACATTACAAAGCAGCAATGCAACGGATGGACATCCCTTCCTTCTAACGGACAAAGATGGACAACAAAAAGCCAACATAAAAAGCCAGAAAAACATAAAGCTAAAAGCCTCACAAATTTGCATACAACTATTCTTCTAGGCGGGTCGTACTTTCCCAGACAAAATGGAGCACTAATAAAAAAATAGTAAACGACCAAAAAATATAGCCAGGACACCCCTTGCAACTTCGCATAAATCAAAGTTAACATACGACTCACGAAACCCCTTAGAAAAGAGATAAACTGACGTCAAAGCATACATTCGCGGTATCAGTTGCGAAGACTAATCAATGTTGAAAATACAACAGTGAGTAGTGAATAGTGATACTCCCAAAAAGATAAATGGAAGCCAGAAATGCAATCGCGATATGCTTCAGAAAGATAAATCAACGCTGAAAAACATAGTGACAACCCTGCTTACAGATAACGATAGCCCAGCACTATATCTCCTTCGATTCAATCCCCGATATATATTCAACGGCAACACAGACATGCAAACTCTCGCTCAACCGTTCTGGCGTCCAGTCGGTCGAAGCAAGAGATTTGTTACCAGAAGAAGTGTAAAGACTTTCACGTATCAATCCACTCACAGTCGATCCGTTATCTATCAAAATCTGGACAGATCATCCATTTGCCCCAACGGACGGGCGGGTCGTGAACGGCGTGCAGAGCAGACAGCTGGCCGGCATTTCTTCATTGATTTAATTCGGCTCCCGTTCGATTTACAGCCATCGGAAACAAACGCCCGACAAATTATCGCACTGAAAGCACAATTACCTACTTAACTCCGAGCGCCCGGAACCATTACCGCAACTCATTCCGCAACCAAATGTCTCCATTGTCCCTATAAGCGAGAGCACAGCCCCGTCGAAACTTCGATTTCCATCAATGCCTCCTCTTTTCCCCGAAAGCGAGCGAGCGAGAGAACGCATTGAGGCGGACGATATATACCGTCAACTAACTGGCTTTCATAAAGCTTTCCAAGCGCCCTATAGATTCGACAACGCTGCTGGCCTTGCCACTGTCTTTGCTTCGATCGACTCGGGTCGCTGCAGTAATGCCTGCCTCGTCGGTCGGCTGCACCATCGCGGTCGTCTCCCTCCGAAGAGCAGAAGAAATCCGACGAAATCAGTTTTCGTGCCGTGATTACCGACGGGACCAGCTGAAGAAAACGCAGCGAATCTCCACAAGCAATCGTTCCGGCGTGGGACGAAATTTCAAGTAAATATGCGTCTTCGACCGAAATCGACACAATGGCAATTGATCAGCAGTCCAAATCGTCGGCCATCAGTCGCTCTATAAACGCCGCGCCGCCACATTGTCACAACCGACGCAAGAATCGCCGATAATTAAAGCGACTTCAGCGCCGGCGAGTATACCGCGTCGGACGTTTCAATAGGAGAGCGGACAGAGTTGCAAAAAGTCAATTGCTATGAGTATAATGAAAAAGGCAAATGCCACCAACTTCAATTTCCTCTTCGTGAAAGGCGATCGATAGGAAAAAACGACTTGTTTGTAAGCGCCGGGAGCGTGATAGAATGCGCCACAACGAACAGCGAAGAACGTTCAGTGCAATGCATTCTAACGAACTGATTGTATTGGTATTGTTACAGTCTTTCATAAGGACCACGAATTATCTGATAATAATAACGAATTCCCGGAGTTAAACGGAGAAACTATAAAGCGAACAGTCCGTAGCGTCTGTTCCCTCTGCAATTGCCCCACCCTGCCCCATATCTGGCAATTTATATAGCGCCTAAGATACTCTTCCGCAAGGCAACGAGAGGTTCTTGAACGTATTCAGATCATCCGAGAGTACTGGCAATTTTGAAAGTGTGAATTTTAAAGTAGGGGAGCGGGGCTAGATGCAACAGGTGTTGGTTGCAACACCAGCGCTGGTTAAGCGATAAATAATAGCAGTGAACAATTAAATAACCTACCTTGTACAGAATATATTTTAGGTTCTTGTAACCTAATTTCTTGGCAGGCAGTTGATTATAACTACCGAAAAAATTCAAAATTTATCGGCAATCAAAAGTAAATTTGGCGGTTTTGTGTTTTTTCGTAATGTAGCTCAATGTTTTGAAGCAATTTAGTGTTGTTTGGTGCCATAAGTTGAACAATGAATTGGGCTTCAAAATGCATTTAGTCATTTTATTTAAAAACAACGCTGTCGAGAAAATTTGTCATAAATAATGTCTATGCATTGCTTCGGGGTTGGTTGCAACATTTTACTCGGGGATGGTTGCAACATGTTGCAACCAACCCCATGCATTTATTTAAGTAAACTGTGTTCATTATTGGCCTGCTCATCACAATTAGGGCTATCTGAATTACTCACAGACACTCCTAACAATAGAGCATTAGAGGAGGAACACGCCGTTAAAGCAGTCAGAGCTTCTAAAAAACAAAAACCTCAAAAGAAGCAAAAGAACCATAGAATTTAGACAAGTCCCAATGCAACAAAAGAAAGTGACGAAGCTTCAGTCCACGACCAATTGCCTAGTCAATCGTCTATCCGAATAAATTCTAAGAACAAAAGAAAAGCAAAACACAACAAAACGTGTAAAATAAGAATTTTAGAAAAGACAGACAGTGAAGAATCTCCCAGTCATGGATGATGGAAATTATGACGATGATGGAAAACGGTTTAGTGTAGGCCTACAAGACAGTGCCAATGATGTTGTTGAAACACTGTTGTGTGGAAGATGATGATGATTACTTTGTACGTCATGATCGTTTAAACCAGGGTGATTACGTGCTGGTCAAACTTCGAGGAATTAAAAATACAGCTAATTTTGTGGCAGGCGGCCTTTGACAGTTTTGTGCGATATGCAAGGAAAGCAATGCCGCCCCTTACTCATAAATGACATATTTTTGACGGAAGTGACCATCATGTATTTTGCCAGAACTTGCCGCCCTTAGAAAAGTGCCACTAAAGGGAGCAGCCTATAATTTTGTGGTGAATAAACTACTTACTTACTTACTTACTATATCGCCTAAACCTAAAGTGGCTCGTATATCGGACAATTCACTGTCGGATGATCTAGAAACGGAGGTCACATTTCTTGCCACGAAATCGAGTAGGCGTACATTTGATGATGACGAAACTGTTCGATTTGTAATTCCAGAAATTCAATAACATATCCGGTTCCAAAGTAAGATATAATTAAGAAACCGCCTAGTCAGTTAAAATTGGGTGGCACTAAACGAGTCAGTCGGCAGATAGCATTCCCTTTTTCCTTTTCTGGTTACAATTTGAAGGCTTGAAAAAGCCCTACAATTTTTAATTAAATGTTGAACAATTATAGTCCTAAATTGGTAGAAGTAGACTAGCTATATCGGACTTTTTACATGACGATTATTGCAGCAAAAACAGTATAATAATATTATTATCTTGACTGATGCTTTGATTTCTTTTAATTTTGAATTTGTTCAATTTATTACATTCTTATAATGTAGACAGGCCTCAGCAGGACCTAGGCTGTGCAGCTCAATTGAATAATTAGACTACTTTCAATACTGTTGCAACCTTGCGAGGGTCGTTGCAACCAACACCGGCCCGGGGTTGGTTGCAACACTTTGAAGCCCTCTGTTCAGTTAGCCATTGTGGACATCTTTAGTCACTGAGATCGTCACTATAGCTTGTTTTGGTGCTGAGATATAAAGGATATATATGGGCTAAAATGGTTGTATATTGTTCCAAAAATTAAAAAATGGCACAAGAAAATATGAATTTTGTTGCAACCAACCCCGGTCTCCCCTATGTGAGTTTATTGTTTTCCTAACTAATGTATTCATCCATCCATTTATCCATCCAACCATCCATCCACCAAATCATCCATCCATCCATCCATCCATCGATCCATCCATCCATCAATCCATCCATCCATCCATCCATCCATCCATCCATCCATCCATCCAATGCATGCATCCATCCATGCATCCATCCATCCATCCATCCATCCACCCATCCATGCATCCATCCATCCATATCCATCCATCCAGCCATCCATCCATCCATCCATCCATCCATCCATCCATCCATCCATCCATCCATCCATCCATCCATCCATCCATCCATCCATCCATCCATCCATCCATCCATCCATCCATCCATCCATGGCATCCATCCATCCATCCATCCATCCATCCATCCATCCATCCATCCATCCATCATCCATCCACCCATCCATCCATCCATCCATCCATCCATCCATCCACCATCCACCCATCCACCCACTCACCCACCCATATCCATACATCCTTTAATCTATTCATACCATCCCAACGTCATGCCTCAACTCAAACGAAACGTTTTTTAAACGGCGGTTTGAACTGCAGGAAGAAACACTTGGCCTCCATTTGTTCCGTCTTTGAAGGGCAGCATCGGAGGCGGATCGGCCGAATGTCCTCAAAGATTATCCGGGACTTGGATGAGCAATGGAAAAGCGGGAATTTATAGCTACGGCTGTCAGCCGGTCGGGATCTAAGAGGTCCCCGGTGAGCTCTTGATCTGTAAGGGACTCAACGGACGGAAGAGAGACGGGAATCCTTTTATGGCTTCCTGGCTGCCATGAATCAGAGCCCGAGGCATAAAGCCAGAAACTGCAGCTTACAATGACTGGAATCACTGGATGCTTTGGTTATGACGAGACGATGATAACCGCCCTACATTGATACCATGGCAACGTGAGGTTGTTACGACAATGTAATGACGCTACGACAATGTAATAATGTCACACTGCAATGTACCGATGAAATCAAAACAAAATGCTGCCATTCCAATGTAACGATGCCATGAAATGTATTGATGACATTGCAACATAGTGTTGCTATTACAAAGTAATGAAGCTATGACAATGAAACCTTGACATTGCAATGTATTGATGCAAATAATGGCTGCATAATGCTTCTATATACTGCAATGTAATAATGCAATGACAATGTAACCTTGTCACTGCAATGTACCGATATAATGGCAATGTAGTGATATTGTTGATATAGATGCCATTGCAGTTTAATGTTGGCAGTGCAGCATATTGATATAATGACAATATAATGTTACTACGGCAGTATGTGCAAATTATAAGTAATAGGCCTAAAGTTACAAGTAATATTAGGAGCCTAACATGTGGGAGACTAAATGTGAATCATAATTCACCCTCCAGCATAATCTAATCTAATCTAATCTAATCTAATCTAATCTAATCTAGCCTAATCTAATATAATCTAATCTAATCTAATCAAATCAAATCTGATCTAATTTAATCTAATCTAATCTAATCTAATCTAATCTAACCTACTGACATATGTGTTAATGGTTGGTCCCTCTACTTGGAATGGCGTTCCTCCCTCACTAAGGGCTCAACTAAATAATTACTAATTACTAGTTTTTCCTCTTTTGTCTCACTCTGTTCTTTAAAGACGTTTCTTTTCCCCAATTTCGTGCTAAGAGCGCTTCTGAATAGTTATTCAGCTATATAAATCTTTAGATACAATACAATATGGTGCCATTATCCCAATGTGCAAGACATCAATCACTGGTCGCTTAGGTAAAATCAAAATCCACGATACACTGGAGAAGCCAAGTTTACAACGATGTATCAGTGAAACTGCAGAAGCCAGACTGTGATAGGCAAGCAAACCACTGATGGCAATGAAAAACTGTTACCGCATACAATACATGCTGTTGCTATAACACACTAGTGTGCTAACACAGCTGCTGTAATAATCCTGCAAGCGCAAACAATGATCAGATAAGACCAACAGCGCTCAGCGGGAAAACCAATATTGCTCTCGAACCAGTAACGTTACCAACAGGCCAACAGCTTAATACACTGTTTTTAAGATCGGCAAAGGACAGCAATTTCTTCAGCTATCCGAGTAAGAGTACCAGAAATACTTTCGCGATCAACAGGACATGTCAGGACGACCGAATTAGTGACCAGTTATAGGAGCTTGCAGCCTTAGAAAGCAGTATTATAATAGGACCATTATTACTGCTCCTCGTTCAAATTGCACAGAAGGAGGTCACGGAACGCTAATGCACTTCCGAGAGCGCACAGCTGGTCGACGCAGGTCGCTCGCTGGGTTTGTTCAAACATCACGGAGGACAAAAGAATCCGAACGAGCTGGAACATAATGCCCGTAACTATCATTTGTCTGGGCAGGAGAGAGAGAAAGAGAGCGAGGGCATCACGCCCGTTTGCACATTAGTGTCATCTCGCATCCGTATGCATGCACTCCAGGCGTCAGCGCTAAGACGCGGTCGTCGGTGTCAAATTCACTGCAGTCCTCGCGGGGCTCCGAGAATTTTCTAATTATTTCCTTCGCGGCGCACGGCGGAAGGACGCCTCGACCACGTCGACCGGGGCTTCAAAGGAAAAACAGTCGAAAGGAATCGTTTTCCAGCGCCTCCTCCATTAGACAGCCGTGGCTGCTTCGCTGGCGGAAGGAAACTCATTTTCGGAAGAGGCTTCCAGCGGAACACCTTCAAGAAGCCGGATAAAGCATGCAATTTCCACAGCGCGCGGTCTGCGATCAGGTGGAGGAAAGCCACGCGGACATACGCATGGACGCAGAGATACGAACACACATACACCGCCGAGGCAGCTCGAAAATGGCTGCAAGGCGGCGGTGACGGTAGCGCTGTTAAGCAGGAGGTGGGCGACGGCGGCGGCAGAGACCCTCTCTTGGTCGGCGGTCAACACCGGGCCATCATCGACTGTAATTATTATTATGCGCTCGCGAATTAGTCTTATCAATTCAATATCTGAACCGCGGTTGACTCGGGGGCTCGTCCAACAATTACGGGCGGCGGCGCAACAATACCTGAGCGCACTCCGAGTGCTGCTGGGCAGGCAGGCGTCGACAAAGGGCAGGTGGTCGCCATGGTAACCGAATTGGTGACACAAAGAAATAATGCTTACTGCGCGTAAGTCACCACGGCCACCGGTGGACTGACCCCCCGTGTCCCCCCTGCGCCTCATCCGCCGCCGGTTGAGACTTCATATCGTATTAATGAATGCGCACAAGCAGTATTAATGCGGCCTTGCTTTGCCAATTCAATAAACACCAACAAAACAACTATTGCTTCTCAGACTGACAGGTAGATAATAATATCACATACAGTAGATTCATCTTCAATAATTATATCTTCCGTATAGATAGTGCAATAGTACAGATAAAATTCGCATGTGATAGATTACGTATATGACATATAAACTACCTACCCTGGATTTTACGCATATTAAAAAAATACTTATCATCTTAGTGTTTATCAATGAATGGCTCTGATTGTTTTCTGTTTTTTTTATCCAAACAAATGCTTCCAAAGCGCTGGCGGCTGTTAGGATCAGAGGTGCAAAAAACCAAACTTTTTTCAAAATGAAAAGTTTTTTGTTTTTGTTTTTATTTTGTTTTTTTGTTTTTTGGTTTGTTGTTTCTGAGATTTTCCTATTTCGGATAAAAAACTCATAAAAATGGCATAATACAGTTCAAATTATTCAGATGCGTAAAAATGAAATTAACTAGAAACAGTAGAACCGTAGAATGTCATAAAACGAAGTTAACAAAGACCATACAACAATTGCCAAGAGAGTTGAAGACACGATATTTTTGGCATTTATAATTTTGAAATTTGGAGGGAAAAAAACCAAAACCAAAAACCAAAAAACCAAGCCTTTAACAGCCCTGGTTATAGGATTCGCGCCAGACCCCCTAATGGCGGGACCGAGCGCTGACACCGCTGAGGATGACGTGATAGGTTGCTTTCGGCAGCCTTGTTAGTCCCCCGTGCCAACAATTCAAAACTTTGCCCCCTAAACACATTCTTTCCGCTAAAAAGAAAATTCCTGCGGATGCCCATGACTAGATAATATAATACTCAATATTGTATAATGTAGCATTCTTCTGGCGAAAGACTTGGGGCGCCTCAATGTCGCCCACTTGTTCGTCTCTTTGGAATCTGCAACTACGGTGCAGTTTTGCATCTTCCTTTTAATCATCTTATATCATCTTTAGAAAACAAATGACGGCTCGATTTCTTTCCGGCTGTATCGGCTTTGAGGTGAATTCATCAGTTGGCATGATATGAATATTTGATGTGCGAGATAACAAAATGATACATGAACTGTCTATGGCGGGCGTATTTGTTGCTGAAGGCAAAGAAAATCGTCTTGACAATTAACATTTATCACGGTTCTACAGACGAGCAACACAATGGCTCACAGAGCGTGTTTTTACCATTAGCATCTTCTTGAGCATAGCCTTATCCAAGACAGGATGTCACTGGTTGAGTGATAGCGCAGTATTGCGGTGTTGTGCGTAAGGTAATTCTCTCCTCCAATGTTCAGTAAATGTATGCATGTATCCGGCTATTTGTAAATGTAAATGTCATTCTCTCCTCCCGTGTTCAGTAAATGTATGCATGTATCCGGCTATTTGTAAAAATAAATGTAATTCTTTCCTCAAATGTTCAGTAAATGTATGCATGTATCCGGCTATTTGTAAATGTAAATGTCATTCTCTCCTCCAATGTTCAGTAAATGTATGCATGTATCCGGCTATTTGTAAATGTAACTGTCATTCTCTCCTCCAATGTTCAGTAAATGTATGCATGTATCCGGCTATTTGTAAAAATAAATGTAATTCTTTCCTCAAATGTTCAGTAAATGTATGCATGTATCCGGCTATTTGTAAATGTAAATGTCATTCTCTCCTCCAATGTTCAGTAAATGTATGCATGTATCCGGCTATTTGTAAATGTAACTGTCATTCTCTCCTCCAATGTTCAGTAAAT
>JACEVL010001037.1:137500-142500 GCA_020284085.1 Aporrectodea caliginosa
GCGACCGGGTCTCCAGATCTCCTCAACCGCCCCGTTCCAACTGTCACGTTCCAGCCAAAACAAGTCTCCATTACCCGATACAATTTTCCAGCAGATAAGCCGAACCCACCGACCAAAAGCCTCCATAGATCATTCCCTGGCGACCGACGACGATTGTTAAGAATATACTTATATAGATTCTCTTCTTCTTCCTCCTCCTCATGCATACGCATAAGCACACATGCAAGCATACACTCAAGCGTATACAGACGAGTCCGCGGTAAACGCAGGCTGAAGACATTTGAGTTCGCATAATGGACTTTGCTGATCAGTGGCGGATTAGCAAAAAGCTCGAACCCCTGCTGTTTTCGTCATTAGAACCGGGACTAGATTTCCATCTGCGGTTCAGAAACAAATATAACCGAAGCCCTGCAGGGTGCTTATCTTCCGAGCTCAGAATAATTGGAAAATGCTTTCCTAAAGCCAACAGAATCGTTACTGTAATATGTCACACTGCACCAAGAGATTCTTTTAGCAAAAGCCTTCGAGAAAACTCCTGATATTTGAAGCTTCGGTGATGCAAAGTGAATTTTTATTGCCAGGCTATTGCTACGTGTGTATTAAAAACATCAAGAAAACAAAATAAGTTTGATATTTTATACTTCTTAGTGAGTACAGTACGTTGAAGTTGATGTTTCGTGAAATAAACGAATACGTGACAATCTGATGACAATGATGATGATATGATGATGATGCATGATGATATTGATGATCTTCTTCCAAAGTTGATGAAGATACAGCGGAATGACCATACAGTAGAACAACAGTTGGCAATCTGTGCAACTGTGGGCTGAGAACTTGCTCAAGGCCACCACATCTGATATTGTTCTTCTTCCAAAGTTCAGAAGTGCACACTTGATCATACAATAGAACAATGATACCACTGAGCAACTGTGACATTGAGAGACTTGCTCAATGAAACACTACACAGTGATCAGTGATCACCTGATTGGAGATTCGAACCCATACTCTCTGCATTACAAGCTGAGCGCTTTAACCAATCAGCTACCGTGTCTCACTCATTGAGGCATTATCAGAAACACACACTGAAACACTTCAGAACTATGGTCCTATATATGAGGCCAAAGGATTTTCTGAAGGAGGTGCAAACATAGCACAATGATAACAGAACACGCAAACATAGCACAATGATAACAGAACATGCAAACATAGCACAATGATAACAGAACATGCAAACATAGTATACAATGATAACAGAACACGCAACATGGCTGAAGAATTTGCAAGAAATTGCCCACATGGATATATACTCCTACTGTATTTACAACAATAAATATCATTGTTTAAATTATCTTCTGAACTGTTGCTATCCTTCATTGCATTGTCTGATACACTGGCAGAATAAATACACACCAAACAATGCAGTTGTACATACCAGCTGATTATGGTACAATTCTACATTTATGTTGGGTAATACTTCCATTATTGCTTCTTTTATTTATGTTAACGGCGGTGGCTTTTTGCCCTCCTAACCTTGTCATCGCAATCTTGCCATGATTTACTGCCCACATGTGTTGACTATCTATCCGTGCTACAGCTTTTCTGGCTCTGATGAAATGCGGTGTTTACAATATGGCAGAGACTAACTGAATCATTCTAAAGAGATGCTTCGTT
Organism: Aporrectodea caliginosa; assembly: GCA_020284085.1. Taxonomy (NCBI): domain Eukaryota; kingdom Metazoa; phylum Annelida; class Clitellata; order Crassiclitellata; family Lumbricidae; genus Aporrectodea; species Aporrectodea caliginosa. The sequence goes on from JACEVL010001037.1 coordinate 139,175, forward strand.
TTTATGTCCCATTATTAGTTTGCTCCAAGTTATATTGATACTACCTTGTTAAAAATTTACAGCTTGGCATAGTTGGGTTTAATAGCATCTTAAGGAACTATTGTACATTTAGGTGCTATATGACATATAATATGCTATTTGTGGGTGCTTGATAGTGTAGTGGTTAGCATACTGGACTGTCAAACAAGAGGTTGGGGTTCAAATCCCGCCAAAGCAGAAAATTGGTTTGAGATTTCTGGTCCTTCTGCACCCCCTAGCCAAATCATCCATAATGAGTACGCTGACCGTACACTGTCGGTGGGAAGATGAGATGGCGAGGGAGAGGATTGGAAACCCTTCCTCATCAATCAATCAATCAATCAATCAAATAATCAATCAATAGGTCAGTCAGTCAGTCAGTCAGTCAGTCAGTCAGTCAGTCAGTCAACCAACCAACCAACCAACCAACCAACCAACCAACCAATCAATCAATCAATCAAATCAATCAATCAATGAAACTTGATATAGCGCCCTTCAAGATATCTACTCAGAGGCGCTCCAAATATGCCGAGGCTAAAAAATGAAGTTGCTAACACTTCATTCTCGTGGCTGCCTTAGGGCTAGCTTAAGGGACTGCTTCTTCTTCTGCTATTTAACACTTAATAGGAAGCTAAAAGAGCTGCCTGACTGAACACCACTGAATCACATACAAATTAACGCTTCCAAGACAGGTTTAGTCATGTGTACATTGCTTGGTAAGTGATAACCCCTTAAACTGTCTCACTGAAGGCCACTGAAACGGAGCTGAGCATTTCCAAGAAAGGGTTCGCAATGTGAATGTTATTCGGTTCAATCCGAGAGCCATTTTAATGGCGGCAACGTCTAGCCAGATTCTCGGCAGATTTATCGTTGCTCTGATTGTCTTCGTATAACCTCTGCATCTCATCTTCAACCCACGTCTTGCTGAAGGCCACCGTAGCAGCGTCGTGGCGCTGTTCCGTTAATATCTTAAAGTGGTTTTAACGGTTTCCCCTGCAGAATCCAATTCGACAATTGCTCGTCAGTTGCCGTTTTTCCCGCGGATCTTATCCACGTCCAGCTGAAAGGAATGCAGAAATTCCCACACACCAGGAAGGAGCCGCTAATAAAACAAAACGCAGCGTTGAATAGGTTTCAGTCTAAGCCACCCAAGCAGCCTCGAGTGCCGAGTTGAAGTCTGGTGCCAGGGATCTATTCATCAATAAGTTGCGGAGACATCTATTCTCGGCTGTCTAGAAGATTGAAGCACAAGAAGAGGACTAGCATCATAAACACATCAATACATTAGTGATTGGTTAGAGCAGACACCGAGCACTAAACGCAGATTGTCTAGTGAGTTGGCACATTTATTGTGGCCTGCACTCAGACCCTGTTTCTAATGACTCAAAAAGACCACATTTACCACGCAGCCGGCCACCCACCCAGTCAACTAAATCTGTCCAGGTTTCTCCTCAACCCATTGATGAATCCATTGATTTGTCAAACAATCCATTTATCCTTCATTGTTCCCTCTTTGCTTTGAAACTTATAGGAAATACAATACAGTACAACTACGTTTTCGCGTTTGGCCTGGGTCGGGAGCGAATATGAGTATGGATCTTGAAGGGGATCTATATAAATTCTGGATTACTGATTGATTAAACTGTAATTTGATATTGCCGTCCTTATAAAGTTCAGAAGTGTGTGCTGAATCTGGGTTAATGTTAAGAGCTGTACACAGACTGGGCTAAAGACTTGAGGCCAGAATCACTGTGCCTTATACCACAAGACAATAATTATCTGAAGTGTTCTATATTTGCACTTTCTCGACATATCAGTGACTGTATATCAAAGTACCAAACATTTTGAGCTGGAGAGCAATAACTGCCAGGCAGATGTGCAAGAATGTCAAGTGGCATGTGCATTTACACTGACCTGCCGAGAAAGTTGAAGAAATGTACTTTCTATCTGTATACACTCTATCGGTCGTAAACGTAACTGTAAACTACAAATTTCTAAAGTGTTACTCTAAAGCTAAGCGTAGGGCACCAGCTTATTCACGAGCGCTGCGTCATGTCAGACGGGTTGTCCAGAGATGCCAAAAGAAGATCTGAGCCCGGTTGCCATAGATACCAGAGAGAGAGAGAGAGAGGAGGTAGAGGAGCTGTCTAGGCAAGTTTCGTTGAGGATGAGAAAGATTAGAAGTGGGAGGGTTGGATGGATTAGGGTAGGAATGGCTGGATGGATTAGGGTAGCCTGGTTAGGTATACTATATTCTTGAAGAGATGGGATTTCAATTTGGATTGGAAATTGGAAAGCCTCTAGCAGTTGGTAAGTTGGTCAAGAAGAGACAGCTCATCCCCATCCACCACCCACCCCACCATGCAGCCCACCACCATCCCACCACCCATGTCTCGTCTCGTTTCGTCTGATCGATAAGGGGTAGGTAAGGACTTGGGATAAACAGAACAAGGCTTAAGAGCGAATCAGCAAACAAACTAGAAATGCGATAAAATAAACTATGTGCATAAGATATCCACCACCCATCCCACTACCCATCCCACCACCCATCCCAATGCCCATCCCACCACCCATCCCACCACCCATCCCATCCACCCATCCCTCCACCCATTCCACAACCCATCCCACCACCCATCCCACCACCTAGCCCACCACCAATCCAAACACCCATCCCAACACTCATCCCACACTCATCCCACAACCCATCCCACTCCCCATCCCACTCCATCCCACATCCCATCCCACTTCCCATCCCACCACCCCCCCCCCCACTCCAGCCCCCATCCCACCAACCATCCCACCACCCAGCCCGTCACCCACCCCACCACCCATCCCACCACCCATCCCACCACATTCCATCCCACCACCCACCACCCATTCCCACCACCCATCCCACCACCCATCCCACCACCCATCCCACCACCCATCCCACCACCCACCACCCATCCCACCACCCATCCCACCACACCACACTGGGGCAACTAAATCTGTCCAAGTCCAAGTGTCTTCTACATCCAATGACCCATCCATTGATTTATCAATCGATCCATTCATCCTTCGTTCTTGCTCCCTCTTTGTCTTCATGATCCGTTATTCATTGCCGGAATTTCTTACGGTATAACGAATACCTCAAACGCCATTTAAATTCATGGGACAGCGACTCGGTTAAATCGCCCACCGACGAGGCACACGCCAACACGGGGATCGCGGTTTCACCCCGACACGACGCCCTGCAGGGAAGCCCACAAACGAAGCTCAAGCAATAACTTTCCCCGGAAACCCCAGAAGGCCCGTTTACCAAAGCGTGT
>JACEVL010001037.1:147500-157500 GCA_020284085.1 Aporrectodea caliginosa
ATAGGAACCGACGAGGAACACACACTTCCTGCCGAGTGCGGGCGAGTCAGCTGCAGATAAGAGGGAGCAATCTATCTCTACTGCGACCCTTAGCTCTCAAGTACATGGGGGTTCTGGTATAAACGGCCACCGATGAAGATAGCAGACCTGAGGGGTCACGAGAAATGGATTCGTCGTAGGAGAGGAATGGGGAAGGGATGGAGGGAGGGAAAGACTTATCCTCTCCCTTCCTCTCCTCTTCTCCCAAATGCAACAATAGGAACCAGATTTCTATTCCATCCTTACTCGTATTCAGCTGGCGCTGACTGATATTACAATGAAGGGAAGAGGGATGGTTTTTAGGAACTGAGATTGTTGGAGAATTGGAGGTTACAGGATGGAAAGGCTTGTGGGTAATGGAAGATCCCGGGCTGGTAAAACTGCTCGGGACTAGATGAGTCATTCAGGTTAAAGTACCAGATACTTGAGGAACCTGAATGACAAAACTTGTTGGTTATCGAGGAGTCAAGATGGTGAGAAACAAGCGAGATAAGAGCAATTCAGGCTGGTGAAACTGGTAGTGTACATAGGGATTCTAGTCAGGTGTAAAGGACAATGGGAAATGGGTATGCCATCCTGGGAAAAAGGTACAGTGGTAGATAGGAATTCCAGTTTGGTTTGCAGCACTGGACAATGGGGGATTCAGTCTGGTAAAAGGAACATTGCGAAATGGGGATTCGGTGTAGTAATAGAACATTGGGAAATTGGGGATTCTATATGCTGAAAGGAACACTGGGAAAGAGGATTCAGCACGGCAGCTGGAGAACTGGTAGACGGGGATTCCAGTTTCATGAAAGAAGCACTGGAAATGGGGCATTAAAGCCGGGTAAAACTGGTGGGTATACAACCCACTACGTCTTCAACCACACACACAGGCCAAAGCACTCACACCAACACACACACACAGTCACACATACACGCATATAATATTCATTCATTCCAACAATTTATATAGCGCCCCTTCAAGATTCCTATTCAGAGGCGCTCCCTGCGCAATTCTAAATGATGTTAGAGTCAATTTGACCAGACAGTCAGTCGAAAACGAACACAGCTCGAACAACAGATGACTAGCAGAGTCACCACTGGCAAGGTCCCGCAAACACGAAGAGCCCAGTCAACGAAATATCATCCAGAGCTGATGGTTGGCATATATACATGCATGCATTATAATATACATATATACACATATATATATATGCATGTTTACGTGTATATTACAGGCAGATGCCTATAGATGAAAAAATGTAGCCCCCAAAGACCTGCCCTGAACTGGGGCGATCAGCCTCGCGGGTCCGCGCATTCGTTCGCCGTCCATTCTTCATTCGCATTCCAATTTGACAAAGCTGACGTCTCGGCTGACGCTATAAGTTTTGACTAAATGATTGATCTGTCCCAATCGAAGGTCACTGGGTGCAGGAGACCCGGACGATGCCAACGACGACGAATGGAGACTATAATAGCGTCGTTTAGGCAGAAGTGCCGACGCAATCTGAGCAGTCTAAACAGCGTCGAACGGAGGCAGGGCCAACTGCTGCTATTGTTTCCTGTGACAATAGCTGTCGGAGGCACGCACGGTTGTTAGGAGTGATTGGTTGAAGTATTGCAGAGCAGAAATGCGCAGAAAGAATAAGAGAAGAAAGAATAGCCCTTCGTTCATTCATTCATTCATTCATTCATTCATTGAATCAATCAATCAATCATATAATTTAATCATTCAATCAATCAGTCATTCATTCATTCATTCATTCATTCATTCACTCAATCAATCAATAAATCAATCAATCATATCATTTAATCATTCAATCAGTCATTCATTCAGTCATTCAATTATTCATTCAATCATTCGTAAAAGCATTCACTCAATCATTCATTCAATCAATCATCCATCCATTCATTCATTCATTCATTCAATCTATTCTATTCTATTCTATTTACGGATCTATAAATCAGTCATTCATCCAGTCATTCAATTATTCATTCAATCATTCATAAAAGAATTCACTCAATCAACCATTCATTAATTAAATAATTCATTTATTCATCTATTAATTCAGTCAGTCAAGCATTCATTCAATCAATCAATCATTCATTCAACCATTCAATCAATCATTCATTCAATCAATCATTCATTCAATCTATTCTATTCTATTTACGGACTTATAAATCATTCACTCAATCATTCATTCATAACTACTGAGAGGCGTTCCTCGCAGATCATATTGTTCAACAATAAATTATCACTTTCAGATGATGATGCGGATCTAAAGTAAGACAAATTACATGCTGATGGTCAACAACAGCCCTTTATGAGGTACTTAAAAATGCGCTATATGAAGTGTCCTGATACAGACACATGGCCCAACGACAAGGAAGGGCTTCCCCTGGAGATCCATCTCCTCCCCAGGTTCCCCCAGGTTCCCCAGGTTCCCCTCCTCTTCGTTCTACCAGTCCCGTAGGACTGCTCCCATCGCCTGGCCTGTTTCGGGAGCGCCTCTCAATAGAGATCTTGAAGCAGAGTTGGGCACGATTAGTTAAATTGCTAATCGATTATAATTAAATTTGCAAAATCTTTTAACTAATCTATTAGAATCAGAATTTGTTGTTTGTCTAATCAATTAGAATTTGATCGGTTAGTTACCCATTAATCGATTAGTTACCCATCTCTGTCTTGAAGGAGTGATACATAAATTTAAATTGATTGATTGATTGATTGATTGATTGATTGATTGATTGATTGATTGATTGATACTGGACAGACCTGCTATCAAAATGTAACATATTAATGTTTCCTTAGATAGTCTTCACCACCCAGCTATTGCCATTCATCTGATAAAGTGGTACTCCAGGCCTATAGGATTCTTCAATTCTAAGGACCGATCTTTTCCATGTTTGCCTGTTTACAGTTTAGTTTTGGTGCGCCATCCGGGTGCTCAGTGGTATAGTCGTTAGCATGCTGGACTGCCAATCAAGAGGTTGGGGTCCAAATCCCAACAAGGGCTGAAATTTGGTTCGAGATTTCTGCTCAACCTGTGACCCTGGCCAACTCAGCTATAATGAATATACTGACTGTACACTGTCGGTGGGAAGATGAGACGAGAGAGAGAGAGAGGACTGACCTCAGGGCTAGCTTAAGGGATTGCTATTCTTCTCTTTGGAGTGCCATCAGTTGATGCCTTGTGCATTAAACAGCGGCTCTCTGCAAGGTCCCCGACTCCCCGTTAATAAATAACAATTCTGACTAAAAGTTATGGCGAGCACTGCAGCCTCCAAGATGTTGCTGCGACCAAAGAGAAACAGATCGCATCTCATGTTGGCATCAGATATATGCAAACAACAGACAGCTCTCGGTTTGTCAAAGAGAGAAAGAGACAGGACGATGCCAATCACAGTGGACAGCCACTCAGATTATATATAGGTACTCTGCGCCTTCAAAAGGCGCTATATAAATGCCATAGTTTACATATATGTACATACATGCATACATATATACATACATACATAAACACACATACACACATACATACATACATACATACATACATACATACATACATACATACATACATACATACATACATACATACATACATACATACATACATACATAAATGAATACATACATACATCCTCGCGCATACTGATGCACTCAGGCAGATACGGTTTGTCCCTGCTCCCTAGAACTGTTATGTAGACGAACCAGCACCTGCCAATGTATAGACGGGCGGTCACAGGGAGCCCCAACGTGGGTTGGGGCACCCCAGTGGACCGAGAGGCAACCGGCGAAGGTGACACTCGGTCCCCGCTTCGTACTGTCGTCACTCCGCCAAAGCGCCATCCGGTAATCAAGCTCCAAGCGACCACCGAAAGATCGATCAGACGACGCTCGGCCGGACTTCCTTCCACGGTAATGTAAACATCTCATTTCAATGGACCCGGAGACCAGAGGAGAGACCAGGGGAGACCTGCAGGGGGAGACGAAGCGCACACAGACCGGCGGATGACGTGGCTGCCGTGAAGCCGTATACGACGTCGTCCGCGAGAAAACATTCCCTACAAATATTGTACTTGGAACGCGTGACCGGATCGCGGAAATTTCTCACTAAGAATAGAACTACCCGCGGTTCGTATACCGTTTATATATGCAATACATACTCGTGATTATATACTTCGGAATGTACACCCAAATGCGGTTAGCAGTTGGATCAATAAAGGAGATCCTTACTTACTTAGTTACTTATTTATTTACTTACAATACAATATTGTACTCTGAGCATCCATGCCATCTGTTAGCTTTCGACGTGTGTGCGTGGGCCCGCCACTGGTGACTCTTCTAACTTACTGTGCACTGTTTCGCTAACTGATGTAATATTTTCGTTCGTAATAAGTAAGTAAGTAAGTAAGTAGTGTCTTTATTACGCCATTTGCAAACGCACAATGGGGCAACAGTTATGCAATGATAATTGTAAAACATCGAAGTAATAATATTAATAATAATAATGCGTAACAACTAACAAGCTAAATGCAGGTGGAAGATATTTAATAATTAATTGTAAAGCATCCTGGTGATAAATCCCTTCCTAGTAAGGGGGTCAGATTGCGGAACGGTACGATTGTACGAACGAGGTCTTAGTGTCTTAATGACACTTAACATCATAGGCTATCGCAGAGAGTGCCTTCGAGTAGGTCTCTTGAAGAGGCGCTATATAAATTCTCAGAATGAATGAGTATACAATACAGTTGTGTTTGATATTGTCCTCCTTCCAAAGTTCTGAAGAACACGGGCGACCATATGACAGAACGTCGATGGTGCTGAGCAACTGTGCGTGAAGGACTTGCTTAAGGTCCCTACACAGTAACCATCTCATAGGAGGAGGCTCGATCTCGTACTCTATGCATTACAGGCCGAGCACTCCAACCAATCGGCTAACGTTCCCTAATTCGATCGTCGAAATAATTTTGCCCTAATTGTGTCTAATTACTTCTATAATTAATTGCAGACTGCTTCATCAACTGTTTGGATTTCTTTTTTCTCCAATTACTCAAATTCATTGAAAAATGAGCAGGGTCGAGGCCATAATACGGTCGCTCTAGAAAAACTGCGAACATTTACATTTTACATTTACTCAAATTTTGTTTCGTATCAAACGCTGGTACCAATGCAACAAGTCGATTAAAATTCGCGGAGGTTGTGCCAAAATTGGACCGGTCGGAACCGTTTTCGCGCTGGAACCTATTTCCTACGACACCGGACTACGCGGTCACCCAAGAACACTCGTCGTAATTGGAAGTGGCTGGCGACGCCAGTTTCGCTAGTATACAGGTCAACAGGTGACAATGTTTCATCTTAATTGAAGACTCCGGGGCGATCGATAAAATAATACATTAATGGAGGCTGGAGTCGACTTCTTACATCGCCGAAGAGGACTTTCTTTCGTGATCCGAAAACATAAACTCTCGCTTCTATCGGCAACGAGTTTGCTTAAATTAATAAAACTCTGGAAATGGGAAAACGCGAGAATCTGTTTTAGCAGACGATTCCTGCACTTTGTACTTATTGCTTGCATGTAAACATTGTTTCCAGAAATACACTAGATACTGCGGTAAACTCTGCCACTGACGTTTCCGGGTGGCGCCAGTCCCAGGTATGGATAAAGAAGGAGGGTGCCATTGACTCTTTTAACTCATGTACAGCGCCCTTTTCTTCGGCCTCGGTCGAGCTACGACGCTATAAATTCGTGATTATTATTAATCATAACCATAACCATAACCATCATTTTATTGTAGCCAAACCATATTACACAGATGATATTATCGGTATTTCGAGTGGTTGCAATGGGGGGACCAGAAGGGACCTTTGATATTATGATAGAGTGTCGAAAAACAGTAGCTAGTAACAAACTACCTAATCTATCCACTGTGTATGCAATCAAACACAGTAGAATAAAAAGCCTACAATACCGTTGCACTTTCTTGACTAGGTTTACCCTATCGCCATTTAATTGTGCCAGAGTATGTTTGAATTCCTAAACATAATTATGGATCATATCGACCTCTGATTTAAAAACAACTGTATTAGGGCAATTGTAAGTATATTCGACAGTGATTTCACTGGTTTGGGTCGGGAGTGCCACTGGTGAATTTTTTCTTGAAGTTGCCAGACATGTGGAGACGATGGGTACGAATAAATGATCTCCATTGTTCTCGGTCATTCGTCAAGTCCATTGCTCCTTTGTATGTCTTGTTCGTTGCTGCCATCAGCGTTTATTAGCCCTCCAAGATAGACAAAATGTTCTACTTGCTCAATAGTTTATCCTTGGATGTTGATGGTTATTGGTGTCGCTCTGGTCTTTTCAATAACACATAAAAACAATAATAATACTTAAACATAAAAGGTATAGAAGCAGAAGCTGGTGAAAGCAATTGTACAGGAAACAGACCGGACGCGAACAGTATTTACCTCAGCCTCTGCAGCTTCATCCATTTAACAGAAGCAGCAGAAGCAGCAGCAGCAGCATCAGCAGCAGCCGGAAGCATCCATCCAAAACACGCACTTCAATCTTCAATATTAGATTTAGATGATCGAGAACCGTTGATCGGTAATAGATCGAGATCGACCGAGCGCCGGACTCGGTGCCACGGGCAGAGGCTGACCACCGAGACCGACCGACCGACCGACCGACCCGGGCACATCCTGGACTCAGGAACCATGCAACCGTGGATAAACACACGCAAACAGAACGACGACGACGACGACGGCAGAAGATCTACTCTGTCTGTCTCTGTCTGTCTGTGTCTGTCTGCCTATCTGTCTGTCTGTCTGTTTCTCTCTCTGTTTCTCTCTCTCTGTCTCTGTCTGTCTCTGTCTGTCTCTGTCTGTCTCTGTCTGTCTGTCTCTCTGTCTCTCTCTCTCTCTCTCTCTCTCTCTCTCTCTCTCTGTCTCTCTCTCTCTCTCTCTCCCTCTCTCTCCTCTCTCTCTCTCTCTCTCTCTCGGTTTGTCTTTTTTTTCTCTCTCTCTCTCTCTCTCTCTGAGTGTGCGTCTGCTGTTGCCAGAGATCAGCGATAAAGAAGCACAACGCAGAGACCACAGAGAACAACTATTATATGTATTGCATCCGTTCCTTAATAGAAACCATTCTTCAGTCAATGAACTTCGCTGCCGGGCAGAGTTCCCGTTAACATCTCGTCTCAATTCCAACAGATCAAAGTCCATCATTCATTCAGCCAGCCACCATTTAGTCATTCAGTCATTCAGTCATTCAATTATTCATTCATTCAGGCATTCAGTCAGTCATTCAGCCAGTCATTCAGTCATTCAATTATTCATTCATTCAGCCAGTCAGTCATTCAGTCATTCAATCATTCATTCATTCAGCCAGTCAGTCAGGCAGTCAGTCAGTCATTTCAATTATTCAATTATTCTTTCATTTACTCAGTCAGGCAGTCAGTCAGACAGGCAGTCAGTAAGTAAGTCAGTCAGTCAGTAGGCATTCAGTCAGTCTGTCAGTCAGTCAAGTCAATCAAGCAGTCAGTGAGTCAGTCAGTCAGTCAGTCAGCCAGTCAGTCATTCAGTGAGTCATTCAGTCAGTAGGGCAGTCAGTCAGTCAGTCAGTCAATCAGTCACTCAGTGAGCAATTCACTCATTCATTCGGTCAATCAGCCAGCCATTCACTCATTCATTCACCCAGCCAGCTAGACAGCCAGTCAGTCAACCGGCCAGTTAGCTAATCAGTCAACCAGCCAGTCAAACTGCCATCCAATCTGCTGCAAAGTCATCCACTTGAAATTATTTGTCACATCTTAATCTGAAACTGGAAACCGCTTACCGTGAATCAATCAGATGTCAGCCGAAAAGAGCGAACCAGATATCTTGTAAATGAGATGCAAAGAGATGATTTCTAGCATCCTACTAAACCAGAGAAGCACGGCTGATCCAGCCACACTCATCTGCTGAAAGCATAGATGTTGTTCAATCTGTCACCCTCTCTTAATTAGAAAAGATCGTGGAGTCTCAAAACAATTTAATGCATCACAATAAACGAGACTGCAGTGTGCAGCTCTTCAGACTGTATATATCTTCATGGAGATAATCATGAAATTTATGGTCTTAATCTTCGCAGGTATCTAGTCTGTATCTTCATAGGAATATAGTTAGAATCTTCACAGGCATCTAGTCTGTATCTTCATTGGGATATAGTTAGAATCTTCACAGGCATCTAGTCTGTATCTTCACAGGAATATAGTTAGAATCTTCGCAGATATCTAGTCTGTATCTTCATTGGGATATAGTTAGAATCTTCGCAGATATCTAGTCTGTATCTTCATTGGGATATAGTTAGAATCTTCGCAGATATCTAGTCTGTATCTTCATTGGGATATAGTTAGAATCTTCGCAGATATCTAGTCTGTATCTTCATAGGAATATAGTTAGAATCTTCACAGGCATCTATAGTCTGTATCTTCATAGGAATATAGTTAGAATCTTCACAGGCATCTAGTCTGTATCTTCATTGGGATATAGACTACCTTCACAGGATCTAGTTTATGCTTTCATAGTGCTTTAGCCTGTATCTTCATATGGATATAGATTGTACATGTATGTTCATAGACTCTAGTCTGTGCCCTGATAGTGCTTTAATCTGTATCTTCATAGGGATATAGATTATATCTACATAGGATCTAGTTTGTATCTTCATAGGATCTAGTTTGTATCTTCATAATGCCTAGTCTGTGTCTTCATAGCAACCTAATCAGTATCTTCCTCGGGCACTATTCTACTCTTTGACTTCAAACTGCTCTTAAGGTCATTCGCGTCCAACTTCAACAGATTTTGCAGCTTGCCTTGCATCCGTTCATTGTTGATTTACGGCAAGCTAAAATTAATGTAATAGATCTCCGTTTGATTGAAAAATTGAGTAGAAACTCCCAGCCAAAAGGCTCAATATCAAGTGGCTTAATAGCATAAGTTTCAGATTGAGAGGCTTTGGATCAAAGGCTGCAGTGTCGAAAAGCTTAAGATTTTCATCAAAAGGATTAAGAAAGAAACAGGCTTAAAAAGAAAAGGCTTTAGGGCTCTAGATTGAACAAGGCTCTATATTGAACGAGGCTTCACATTGAAAGAGTCTTCAGATTGAGAGACTTCAAATTGAAAGAAGCTTCAGTTTGAAAGGGGCTTCACATTGAACAGGCTTCACATTGAAAGTGGCTTCACATTGAGGGAAGCTTCAGAAAGGAAAAAGCTTCAGCTGAAAAGACATCAGACTGAAGGCGTCAGATAATAAAAGTGAGGCCTATGACTGGCGGTCAGTGATGACTAATTGCGGGTATATTTAGCAGCAACACTTGACCCAGTAGACATCTCCAGTGGGATGATAACTGGACTGTTTATAGGCGAATCTCCAATAACATCTGGAATCTCTTGGCCACTTCCCTCATCTCTTCCACACCTTTTCCACACACTCCACACACTCAGGCCAGCAGCATGGAGGGACCGATCGTAAACAAGACATCCGATAGGCCCGCGTGGAAATTCCAAAGCAGTGACAGAACCCTTGGACCAAATGGTTATAGAAGGAAAAGTTCTGGCCGCAGCGCTCGCTCTTATCAATGCCACTGAGTCACACCTCCATGAAACATCGCAGACGGTAGTAATCCCATTGTTTACTAGACTCCCTAACTACCTCCCTCCCTCCTACCAATCTCCCTTCCTACCACCCTCTCTCTCCGCCTCCCTCCCCACCCCTTCCTCACTACCCCACACGTAGAATCTAACTGCCCTCGTGGGGTTATCGTCTAATCGAAATTACTTATAGAGTGCCAGTTTAAAGGCTAAGCCCAGGCAGAAAGGTCTTGTATACCTAGTCCTCCTTGGATTGGACTATCATTGGATAGTCCATTGGATATTGGATAGTCCATTGGACTATCATTGGATAGTCCATTGGACTATCATTGGATAGTCCATTGG